>RCUC01170098.1:0-29748 GCA_003697995.1 Taxidea taxus jeffersonii
TTTCTTTCTTTCTTTCTTTCTTTCTTTCTTTCTTTCTTTCTTTCTTTTTTTCTTTCTTTCTTCCTTTCTTTCTTTCTCTCTCTCAATAGAAAGAGAATCTTAAGCAGGCTCCACACCTATACCCAATGCAGAGCCTGACGTGGAACTCATGAAACCCTGAGCTCATGACCCAAGCTGAAATCAGGAGTAGGACACTTAACTGACTAAACCATCCAGGTGCCTCACACTAATTTACTTTTTAAAAAAAATGTATGTATGCATAGGTGTATTTTTTTAATTATTTTGTTTACATACGTAGGAGTGGATTGCTAAATCCTATGGTAAGTCAATGTTTAACATTTTGAAGAACTGCCAAATTGTTATTGAGTGTGGATCTACGGTTTTACAACTCCACCAGCAATGTTACAGAGTTACAATTCCTCCATATCCATGCCAACACTTGTTATTGTTTCACTTTTTATTATAGTTATCTTAAAGATGTAAAATATTATCTCATTGTGGATTTGATTTATATCTCCTTAATGATGACTGATTTTGAAGATTTTTTTTCATGTGCTTGACCATTTTTTTAAAAGATTTTATTTATTTATTTGACAGACAGAGACACACACACACACACACAGTGAGAGAGGGAACACAAGCAGGGGGAGCAGGAGAGGGAGAAGCAGACCTCCTGCTGAGCAGGGAGCCTGATGCCAGGCTAGATCCCAGGACCCTGGAATCACAACCTGCAGTCAAATGCTCTACCACTGAGCTATACCCCCCGGAATCACAACCTGAACTGAAGGTTATGCTTAACCACTGAGCAACCCAGGTGCACTTGTGCTTGACCATTTGTATAACTTACTTAAGAAATATTTATTCAAATACTTTGCCCATTTTTTAATTTTATTTTTGGTCTTTTTATTGATGATTTGTAAGTTCTTCGTATTTTTTAACACAAGTTCCTTATCAGATACATAATTTTCAAATATTTTCCCCCATTAAATTGTCTATTCACTTTCTTGATAATATCTTTGAAGCACAGAGGTCTTTAAACATCTGGTGAAGTCAATTATCTAATTTTGTTGTTGTTGCCTGCTCCTTTGAGGTCTTATCTATGAAACTATCACATATTCAGTGTTGCAGAGATTCACTTATATGCTTTATTTGAAGAGTTTTATCATTTTAGCTTTTACATTAAGGTCTACAATCCATTTTGTATTAATTTTATATAAGGTGCGAAATAGAAGACCTTTATTTATATGTGGATATCCAGCCAGAACGACATTGTCAATTGCAGACTAATCATTTCTCCATTTAATTGCTATGGCACCTGTGTCCAAAACTAATCCACTA
Organism: Taxidea taxus jeffersonii; assembly: GCA_003697995.1. Taxonomy (NCBI): domain Eukaryota; kingdom Metazoa; phylum Chordata; class Mammalia; order Carnivora; family Mustelidae; genus Taxidea; species Taxidea taxus. The sequence continues at coordinate 1,339 of RCUC01170098.1, forward strand.
TAAATGTAAAAGTTTATTTACTTCTCCTTTCTATTCCATCAGTCTTTATGTCTATCTTTATTCCAGTTCCACATTACTTTGATTACTATAGCTTTGCAGTAAGCTTTTAAATAGAGTAAGCTTGTAAGTCTTCCCCACTTTATCCTTATTTTCAATTTATTTGTTTTTGTTTTGTTTTGTTGTTGTTGTTTTTTCAAAGATGGGCCCCTTCCATCTTGAGATCAGCTTGTCAAATTCAGCAAAAAGTACATGTGAGATTCTGATAGGGATTTCTTGTACTAAATTTGTAGAGGCATTTGTGGATTATGGCCATCTCAACAATATGACGTCTTCTGATTCATAGACATGAGATGTTTGTACATTTGTATTGGTTTGCTTTCAACATTGTTTATAGTATTCAATAGACAAGTCTTGCACTTTCTTTGTTAAATTGATTTCTCATTATTTTATTCTCTTTGATGTTAACAAATGGAATTGTTTTCTAAATCTAATTTTTTGCATTGTTCACTGCTAGCATATAGTTAGGCAATTGACTTTTGCATACTGATTTATATCATGCAAACTTTTGAACTCCTTGTTAATTCTAATTGTATTGTTGTGGGTGCCTTAGGAATTTCTGTATACAAGATTGCATCACCTGGAAATGGAGATAATTTTGCTTCTTCCTCTCTAATCTGAAAGTCTTTTCTTTTTCTTTTATTCCTCATTACCCTGGATAGAACCTCTACAACAATATTGAGCAGAAGCAGTGAAAGCACGCATCTTTGTCTTCTGTGAAAACTTAAGATGAAATTTTTTAGCCTTTTACCCTGCAGATGATGATGTTAGTTGTGAATTTTTTATAGACTCACTTTCTCAAGTGGAGGAAGTTCTTTCCTATTCCTAATTTGTTAAGTGTGTGTGTTTTTTTTTTTAATCATGATAGGGTATTGTGTTTTGTCAAACACTTCTTCTGTATCCATTGAGATGATCATGTTGCTCTTGTTATTTGTTCTGTTGTGACAGAATCAGCAATAAGTGTTATTGAAGATCCCCTGTACATGATGAGTCATTTTTCTCTTGCAGCTTTCAAGAATATCTCTTCAATATTTTCACTATGGCATGTCTGGGATCTGGATCCTACTAGGAATTCTTTGAGCCTCTCCAATGGGTGGGCAAATATATTGCATCAGATCTTGGAAGTTTTGAGTCATTATTTTTTGGATAATTTTTTTTTCTGCTCCCTTTTACTCCCTCCTTTGCTGGGACTCCCATTATGTTCAGGTTAGTGTGCTTTCTGGCTTCTTACATTTTTCTGAAACATTGCTCATTTCTTGCCTATTCTTTTATCTCCCTGGTTTTTAAATTGCATAAGCTCTACTGAGCTATGCTTAAGTTTGCTGATTCTTTCTTATGCCAGTTCAGATTTCCACCTGAGTCCTTCTAGTGGTTTTATTTTTTTTATTTTTTTTTAAAGATTTTATTTATTTATTTGATAGACAGAGATCACACAAGTAGGCAGAGAGGCAGGCAGAGAGGGGTGGGGAGAAGCAGGCTCCCTGCCGAGCAGAGAGCCCGATGTGGGACTCGATCCCAGGACCCTGGGATCATGACCCGAGCTGAAGGCAGTGGCTTAACCCACTGAGCCACCCAGGTGTCCCCTTCTAGTGGTTTTAAAAAAAAATTCAGTTACTGTGCTTTTCAGCTGTAGAATTTCTACTTGGTTCTCTTCTAGGTTGTTTTTTTTAAAGATTTTTATTTATTTATTTGACAGACAGAGATCACAAGTAGGCAGAAAGGCAGGCAAAGAGAGAGGGGGAAGCAGGCTACCTGCTGAGCAGAGAGCACAATGTAGGGCTGGATCCCAGGACCCTGGGATCATGACCCTACTGGGATCATGACTTGAACCGAAGGCAGAGGATTAACCCAATGAGCCACCGAGGCACCCGTCTTACAGGATTTTTCTATTGGTATCCTCTACTTGGTAAAATGTTGCTCCTCCACTATCCTTTCTTTATTCTGACTTGGTTTTCCTTAGTTCATTGAGTCTATTTATACACTTATTTATGCTTAATATAAATCTAATATCTGGGCTCCCTCAGAGATAGCTTGTACTGGCTTGCTTTTTGCTTGTTTATGGCCCATAGTTTCTTGATTTTTTGTATATCTTCTACTTATATGTTAAAAAGTTCACATTTTAACTAATATAATATGGTAAATAAGAATCTCTTCCTCCTGGTTTGTTGTTATTTTGTTTCATTCTTCTTATTTGCTCAGTGACTTTTCTGAACAAGATTGCCTGCTTCTCTAGCACTCAGCCTGAGATAGATGAGACAAAAAAACCAGGGTATTCATCACCAAGTTGTTCTCTGGGTCCTGAGGCCCATAAGTAATCTGCTTTCTTCTTTTCATCTTCCAGAGCCTTCATGTCTTGTTCTATAGATAATATCCAGGGATTTTTGTTGGAGTTGTAAGTAGAGGAGGAATAGAGAAGTGAATTCTAGACATATTGCATCTACCCAGATGTGGAAATCTCAATGTCATCTATTTTTATCTATTTCTGGATATGGAGAATTTACTGGCAATTCAGTGATGATTTTTAAGAAAAACACAAGATTATAACTATTATTTCATTTAAGAAATAAAAAGATTCTCTCATTTTTATAAATCTTTGAAATATTTATTCAAAAATGTCTTACCTGAGCAGACCTCTCACCTCCAATACATTGGTGAGTAGAACGTTTTATCGATTCCTAATAAACATTTTTTGCAGTGTTTCAAAAGTAAGAGAAAGCATAGTTTTTTTTTAAGTATTTTTTAAGTTTTTAAGGAATTCAAGATTCTTTTTGTATTGGTTTGTTGGGGTTTTCGTAACATAATACCACGGACTTGGTAGATTAAATAAGATAAATTTATTTTCTTAAGTTCTGGAGGCTGGTAAGTCCAAGATCAAGGTTTCTGTTGAGGACTCTCTTTCCAACTTGTGGATAGCCATCTTTTCACTAGATTTTCACATGGCTTTTTGTGGATGCACATAAAGAGAAAGGAGAGAGAGATTAGCACTCTATCCTTATGATCTCATTTAACCTTAATAATCTCTTAAAAACCATAACTCAAATATAGTCACACTGAGGGGGTTAGAGCTTATTTAACATGTGAATTTTGTGGGGCACAATTCAGTTCACAGAACTCTTCTATTTACTTTTGTCAAACAGGGCTTGACATATAATATTTACAATAAAATATTTTTATGGGGTGAATGTTGGAATATATAAACGTACACGTGGAAGAATGAACAGATACAAACACGAATGTGTCAATGACTAGAAGGTCATTGATGAAATCAATGGTATTCTACAACTGATACATGTGTGATCTTGAGTAAATCATGTAAGCTAATCTTCTAATCTTCTCCAAAGGTACTTTCCCAGGGTCTCAAAATAATAATAATCAGTGCCAAGAAATGTGCTGATTGTTTTGCACTAAGTATCCTAATTCATCTTCACATCAACTCTACCAGGAGAGTGTATCACCCTCATTTTATAAGTAAGAGATCTAAGGTTTGAAGAGCTTACATGATTTGCTCAAGATTACACATGTATCAGTTGTAGAACACCAGGATTTATTTATTTGTTTGTTTGTTTGTTTATTTTAAAGATTTTATTTATTTATTTGACAGAGATCACAAGTAGGCAGAGAGGCAGGCAAAGAGAGAGAGGAGGAAGCAGGCTCCCCGCTGAGCAGAGAGCCCGATGTGGGACTCCATCCCAGGACCCTGGGATCATGACCTGAGCCGAAGGCAGAGGCTTAACCCACTGAGCCACCCAGGCACCCGAACACCAGGATTTAAACACAAATCTGAGTCCAAAACCCACAAAGCTATTACATATGTTCTTTCCTAGGTCAAATCCTATGAGAGCTACAGCTGTGTACCTTATCAGCACATAAACTTAATCATGAATATAGAGTAAAGGTATCTCTAATTCTAACATTTTAGGAAGAATCCAAATTTAATTCCTTTTACATAACTCTATAGCATGTTCTGTAATATCAAACTAACCTTTTATTTAGTTTGGTGGAGAGGTGAAACATAAAATTCCAACAAACCAGTATCTTAGGCTCCAGTGGATTCTAGTGCTTGGTTTCTGACGAAGCCCCGGTGGAATCCTGGGAGCGTGAAGGAAGAAGGGCAGAAAGTTAGGTCAGAAGGTGAAGGCACTGGGGAAAATGCCAAAGGGAATAAATAGGGCAGGATATTGACTGCTTTCTCTTCAGAATTTTTTAAAAGCATTCAGGGATAGTAGCATCAGCACTGACTTGGACTTTATTCCCCAGTCTTGAGAATATAGCATTTCTTCTTGATTAACTTTACTCAGTTTAAGAGTAGGAGAGACAAGTTGTATTATAAACAAATATTAGTCTGGAATTTAACCATATTCCAGTCAATTAGCAATGGCTATTCATGCCTACTATATAATGTTTAAGAGGCATTATGGTTACTTTTTGTCTTGCAGGCTGATTTTTCCAAGTTGGAATTTCTTTAAGTATAAATGTATGCTTCAAACAAGAGTCAGGTGAGATCACACTCAAGTGTTGGTGGAGAAAGAGTTGGGAAATCAGCTCTGCTTCACACACAAGTGGGATAGTCCATACATGGTGTCTGATGGGAGGACAATTTTCCGCAGATAGAGGTCTGAGGAGTGGTTCCCAGTAGTGTTTTAGGAAGCATGCATTGAACAGCAATGGCAGCCTCACTACACCTGGGACTTCTCATCCCCTACAACCTGGCAGGCTTCCCCAGGTAAGTGACCAGTCACTCCTTGCATCGAACATCCAGGGAAAGTTGAAATGAGCATCTCATACTGAAGAATGATTTTTCTGGTCTTGGGCTGACTGAAAACTTAGCCTTTTGGGGCCATTTTTCCATTTTTTTTTTTTTTAATTGAGTGAGACTACTTCCATTTACCTCTTCTCCAAAATGAGATATGGAGGACTACAACTCATACTGGGTAAGGTCAAATTATACCAAATGAAAATAAAGGTATTTACAATATAAATACTCTGATGTGTGGACCAACGGCTTCTTTACGTTATCCTAGCAATGATTTGTCTGTGATTCAAGTACCTCTTTCCATGGACTTTCAGAGGGATAAACTTGCCTTCCTTCCAGGGAACTGCTAGCTTTATACCTGGGGTGGGGGAGGAAGGTTTTTTAAGATTTTATTTGTTTATTTGACAGAGAGAAAGAGAGATAGAGAGAGAGAACGAGCAGGGGAAGCAGCAGAGGGAGAGGGAGAAGCAGACTCCCCATTGAGCAAGGAGCCCAATATGAGGGCTGAATCTCAGGACCCCAAGACCATGTCCTAAGCTGAAGGCAGATGCTTAACTGACTACCTGGACACCCCAACAACCTTATTTTTTTAAATTGTGTATAGCTTGTTTGATTTCCTGTGCATCCCATAACCCAAAGTCAGATTCCATAAGGGTTCTGACTATGCCTTCTTCCTTCCATCCCCTGGAGGTGGTGAATGCACACCACACACACACACACACACACACACTGATTGGACCACCCCAGTGAAGCAAGTAGCTCAGTGCTCAGGTCATTTGATGTGAACCTGACCATAAGGAAAGGCAGTCGAGAAATAACAAAGTTCCTTGTTATTTTGTTGGCATTTTTTTTCTTAAATAACCTTTTCTAAACCTTAGCCTCAACAGTTACTCTTGATCTTTGCCTTCATCTTGTTTATCTAAAACCAATACTGAGCCCTGCTCACATCAATCAATGCTGCTCCCAGAATGATGACAAAGGACTCCCAATTCTCTTGTTTAACAGCTTATTCAACACCTATTGCCTTCAGAGACCTTTTAAGATCTACACTTCCTGACTTCATGGCTACCAATCTTCTAAGGTGAAAAAAGAGACAGTTTAGTTGAAAAATAGAGCTAGAGTTCCCCACTTTTATAATGGTAAGAGTAATGGGTATGACAAGAAAGGCCACATTCATGAAGGAGATGGGGAGACTTGAAAACAGAAATTCAAGATTTAAAGCCTCCAATTATTGAACTAAAAAGAAGAATTCCACAAAGTCTAAGTAATCCATACCTTGCTAATCTAGAATTGATAATAAATAAGACAGAGGTTAGACTGAAACAAATCTTTGCATAAAATAATTTGCTGGATAAATTATCAATGTACACAAAACAGTAGGCAAGAATATTTATTTAAGAGGAAAATTTCAAACACTCCAGAGACATGTATTTGCATATAATAATGGAATTATTTGTATATGCAAACTCAAGATCATGGAAGCTGTCCTTCTTTCCAGAGAAGACACTGTATGTATCAGAACATAGCAGACACTGCCTTGCTTTGAAAATAAATTTCGTAGCTCTGTTATAATTCTTGAAGTAGATAGGCTTTTCTTCCCAATTAATCCAAATTAGTCTACTTTTTACAATATTTTGTATTGATTATACACTATTCCCTAAGCAAATTAATAGCATAAATCTAAACACACACACACACACACACACACACAATCACTGTACCCCTGTACAAATCCAGGACCAAATGCTTCCTCTATAACCTTTTGTTAATGTTGTCAATAAATCATCTTCTGTAGTACTGTGCCACAATACCACGAGGGTGTAATCACGTGCTATCAAATATGGAGCGATGAGACCAGCATAAGGTCAAATACTGATACCTATGAGACTTTCCAGGAGCCTAAAAACTCAATTAAACTTACTCATCAGTCTGCATGTCTCAACATATGGATAGAAATTTGTTTATATATTACAAAATTGTGGTACTGTATGCATGTCAGGTAAGCAATAGAACCGGCAGAGAAACAAGAAGTTAAAAAAAAAAAAAGCATCAGAGGATTTATTTTGTTTAGTCACAGTCTAAATAATTTTTTTTTTATTTACTAAAATTACAAACAGAATAGCTAAAACAGAAATAGTCCTTCTCTGTCAAAGTCTGTGGAAATGCGAAGCTCTGTCTCCAAGTTCAGTTTATCCCAATTACCCAGTTACAAGGGTTGTCATAGTTGAAAAAACTCACAGAAGCTTCCCACCTCCTGTCCATGTCATCTGCCAATTACACAAAAGTGGGTCCTGAAATCCAACAGATGTAGTCTCTGCTTTGTCAATTAGTTCATCGTGCAGATGAATCAAAAGGTGTTATGTTTTAATGTGCTCAAAAAATGGGGCTAAAACCCACTGAGATTATAATTTGAATGTTTTCAGGCAATTAGAAAAATTATGTCTCCAAGATTTTGTGTCTGTGTGTGAGTATTGCACATGTGAAAATTCATATGTGCACACATATCATTTGATAAACATTTGATACACATCATATAACCCTGAAAACTTTTCCAAGTTTTTTTTTTTCTAAATACCATCTCTTCCTCAGTTCAAGTTGTGTCTCTTGAGCTCTTTTTCTTATACATTTACATTATTATTTTTCAATATCTGGTGTGCTTTTTTCCTTAGGAGTTGTTTTTTTTTTAAAACACTTGTCCATTTTACTTTATTTTATTTTATTTTATTTTATGATTTTATTTATTTATTTGACAGAGAGAGAGAGAGATCACAAGCAGGCAGAGCAGAGGCAGAGTGAGAGGGTAGGGGGCTCTCTGCTGAGCAGAGAGCCCGACGTGGGGCTCCATCCCAGGACCCCTGGGGCTCGATCCCAGGACCTGATCATGACTTGAGCCCAAGGCAGAAGTTTAACCCATTGAGCCACCCAGGTGCACAACACTTGTCCGCTTTATTAAAGTTAGTTAATTAAAGCCAGATTTGTGTATATTACACATGAACTTAACCAAGAGCATGTGAATTGCAGCATCTCGTGCTAGGCTAAAAGTGAATACAAGTCGGAGTTCCTCCTAGAGGCCTACCTCATCTGGTGAGTGAATTATCTGACATACTGATGAATGGTAAGAACTCTGGTGCTGACCCATGTATAAAACATTAACAACGTTTAGTTTTCTTTTTTATTGAAGAAAAAATAATCACACATTTTAATGTATTTTTCCCACACTTTTTCCCACACTTCCCCCCTTTGGAGAATATAGATTTAAATAAATGTTTATGGTCAGCTCTCATAGAAGAGTCTGCTTTTTCTGTCTTAACTTCTTGTAAAACAGTACTTCAACATAGGTAAATCAATGATGCAGATTCCCTAGAACAATATAAAAATGTGAAGAATTAAAAATAATAATAATGTGAAGAATTTAAAAGAAAAATCGGGGGCGCCTGGGTGGCTCAGTCACTAAGCGCCTGCCTTCGGCTCAGGTCATGATCCCAAGGTCCTGGAATCGAGCCTCGAATTAAGCTCTCTGCTCAGTGGGAGGCCTGCTTCTCCCTCTCCCTGTGCCCCTGCTTGTGTTCCCACTCTCGCTTTGTCTCTCTCTGTCAAATAAGTAAATAAATAAAATCTTAAAAAAAAAAAATCATGTATGATAATACTTACCCAAAGTGTGGTTTCCCTACTTCTCTAAATGTATGTTTATTGCCGACATTTTTCTCTGGATTCTGACAAATATCAAACAGAATAAAACCCAGAATAAGATCACTGATTGTGCAGATACTTTTAAAATGTTTTTTTTTTTTTTTGTCACTCTTTAGAACATATCCATTCTTTCTGTCAGTCTCCAAAAACAATTAAGAATCCACTTCTTAGTGACCTAAAAACATGATTTATTCAAACAATTGATTCTTTTCACTTTAATGATAATATTTTCAAAGTGTTCATAAAATCACAATGGAATGAAACATTTCAGTGTCCATGTCTTCTTTTAACACAAATAAAAACTCTACTAGTGAAGACGACAATGTAGATTCTCAAAATGGCTTTAAACTGCATAAAAACTCTATTATTTTCTCTATCACTGAATGCCGCCATCAGTGAAACTGTTGCCTTATGAATCATTTAATTCTTTTTCTCCTACTTATTTCAATGTAATATTCTCTCAAGTATCAGGAATAAAAAGTTGCCATCCTCAGTCATAATGTTGTCAGTTGTACCGACATTATTTTAATACTAGAAAAGACCAGCGCCTTGGTCAGATGCTAGCTTAACATTTTTTTTTTTCTTTTTGCAAGTCAAAATACGGGGAGTGGGTAAATTCTTCCCATGATAGAATTTCAAGGCAGTGCAATTTCATCTCCATTGGAGTTCCCAGCATGTGTAACAAAAGGGAAACAGAACAAATCTGTTTTCCATCAACACAAGGTTAATTTTTTTTCTAATTGGTAGAGAAAAAAAAATCTCATTTGACTGCCCCATATTTCATTCCAAATTAGAGCATAACAGCCCAGCATCATCACTTCTGGCAAGTTATCTTTTATTGGACATGAAGCCAGTAGGATTTCCCTTCATAGTCGTTTCCTTTACTTTCTTCATCACAAATACAAAGACACATTTGAAGAAGTAAAGTACAGTTTTGGCTCTATCAGTGAATGGACTGAGTTTCCAAAGCTTTTGTGCAGCGGTGTAGCCTCACATGATCGTACACATTGATTTAAGTCCCAGGAAAGCAGAGAAAGATTGATTTAATAGAAAACATACTGTGCAACATTTATCACGTGTGTCCATGTTTACATTTCGAGTGCTCGGTGACCACTGAGGTAAAGGAACATAGGCACCATCATCTGATATGATAGAAAGGGGGTGCAATGAAGAGTCAAGGAGCCTGTGCCTGTGGTACTTATTAAGGAGTAAATTTTGTGAAAGTGAAACAAAACAAAACAGCTAGTAGAGTAAATCTCTAAAAGGACATGAAAATAATTACATTTCTTTCACTGGGTTGTGGTGTGGATAGCACATGTAGAAGTCTACACTTCATTTATTCAGTGAACAGGTTTTGTTTGTTTGTTTGTTTACCTTATTTTATTTTATTTTATTTTTTACAGTGTAAATTCAATGAACCTTTATTAAGCATATCCTATGCCCTAGATTCTCTGCTAGGTACAAGGGTAAAGATAGGAATGTTATACAGTCCTTGCCACTGAGGGACTATTCAACCGTTTTTATCACTAGCGCTATAAACAAAGTGGTTAGTGGCAGCAGCCATGGTCAAAGAAGTAGCAGACTATACTGATTTCATCAAAGACAGAAAAGCATTTCTTCGGGGCGCCTGGGTGGCTCAGTGGGTTAAACCTCTGCCTTTGGTCAGGTCGTGATCCCAGGATCTTGGGATAGAGCCCTATGTTGGGCTCTGTTCAGTGGGGAGCCTGCTTCTGCTTCTCCCTCTGCCTGCTGCTCCCCTTGCTTGTGCTCTCTCTCTTTCTCTCTCTCTCTGTCAAATAAATAAATAAAATCTTAAAAAAAAATTTATTCTTTCATCAACATGCTCTGATTGAATGGCTCCCAGATGACCCAGACAAAAAGACCATGTAATCACCTCCCTTAAAGAGTTCAGTATGGAAGCATGGCAGGTCAGAGAGTTGCCATATCTTTCAGCACTGGCTAGAGAGCTCCCATCTGCCATGGAGCACTAAAGAACAACCAGTAAGTCTGCCCGAGGAAGTGATATTGGAACAATCCCCTTTGCAGGTGTAGAAATGGGGAGACCTGGAAGGGCACGGAGTGTCGAAGCTTCTGGAAGCAGCATGAAGTGAATGGAACCAAAGTGGTGGCTGGAGATGGACAGAGGAGTGAGAATTCAAGACCAGGACAGTCCAGATCGGGGAAAGCGTTCACTTTCCAGTAGCTGCCCCACACTGCAGGATGTTAGAGAGAAGAACTACCTTTTTTTCCTGTTCTAAGGGAATGGGGATTATGACTATCTCATGGGGATCATGAGGGAGGTTGCCTGTGGCTGGTCTCCACTGGCACCGGCCTGTGGGAGAAAAAGGGAAATATGCCCAGGCTGTCATGGCAGGGGCCCTGTGGGGTCCAGGGCAGCAGCCTTGAACATTAGAGCTGCCTGTGGTCACAGTGGGGGATATACAACTCTGCAGACACAGCTCCATTCTCAAAGAGCTCCAAGGTCTCCTTGTTTCTTTTCATTGCTCTGACACTTAAGGTATTACCAAGATGCTACCCGAGGTTTCTAAAACAGAGAGAAGAGTGGAAAGCTACACCAACAGGCGATATACCTGAAGCCCAATAACACATCAATTAAGATGTGCAATAAGTGCTCAGGGAACGCTTTTCACATGACAACATCTGTGCATGAAGTCAGGACAGCTCTTCTCTAAGTATGCTCCTTGCGTAGGAATCCCCTGGAATCTTGTGAACTGGTAGGCTTGGGACAGAGCCCAAGATTCTGTATTTCCAACAATTTTCCAGTTGATGCTGAAGCTGCTAGTCCAGGGACCACACCTCCAGGAGTAAGAAACAAACAAACACACAAAACAAAAACCCCCCAAAAACCAAAAACAGTTTAGAAACAGTACGTATGGTCCTTGCTGATCTAGAGCTGATAATCTTAATGTTGACAGCCAATAAATAAATTTGAAATGCAGGGCGGGAGGTGCTAGCATGCAGGGAGACACAGGTACCCTATGAACCATACCAATAACTGCAAACATGCAGTTGTCATGAGACATTCTTATTGACCACTTTTTATTTTTTTAACTCATGAGGGAGCATGTGTTCTTCAAGGCTTGAAAGTAGAAAGACTTTCCTCCTTCAGCTGAGCTTTCAAAATCGAAAAACAATTTACAACATCAAACTAGATTAGAAGAAACACAATATGGTCCCGGGGTAAAAGAGAGAAGGAAAAAAAAAACGTGCACCGAGTCTGACAGAGCAAGAAAACGTTACTATTTGTCTTCCCCTCTCCTTTCTTTGTGCATTTTTCCCCCGCACTATACACATTGATTTGTGCTGTAGGCAGATTTGGCTAACAACTTTCGAACCGAGAACTATGGTGATTACTCATAGGTCTTATTAACAAAAAAGAAAACTGAATTCTCCAGTGTCTTTCTTGTAGACTAACCGATTTTGGGAAATCTGTAGGGTCAGGGCTATGGACAGTCTGAAATAGAGGATTTCTAATTGGGAGCTATATTTTCTATTCAGAGTGTGTGACACAAAGTTATTCTAGAGTCGATCAGGATGGAATCATAAAGATAACTTTTCACTGAAAATAGTTTTATCACAGACAGCACTCTTTTTTCCTATACAAATAAAGCTATGTCTGCGCCTACATTTATATATAAAATAAGCATACAATTCCGAGAATCTGCTTCTGAGACATACTTGATTATCAGTCTGGTTAGTTTTTACTAACAATTTGTTTTCCTCACAAAGTCCCATTATCTGGTATATTAATTTTCTGGGACTACTGGAGGAACCCACCACAAACGAGAGGCTGAAATAATGAAGATTTATTGTTTCACCTTTCTGGAGGCTGGAAGTCTGAGATTAAGGTGTTGGAAGGGACGGTTCCTTCTGGGAGTTGTGAGGGAGAATTTGTTCCAAGCTCTCTCACGAGCAACTGATGGTTTTCTGGCCATCTTTGATGCTTCCAACCTCTTGAACCAAAGCCCTAATCTTTGCCTTCATCATCACATGATATTGTCCCTGTGTGTTTGTCTACAACCAAATTTCCTCTTCTTATAAGGACACCAGTCATATTGCGTCAGGGTCCCACCCCATTTCTGTATGACTTTATCCTAACTGATTACATCTGTAATAACCCTATTCCCATAAAAGGTCACTTTGGAGGTACTGGAGGTTAAGACTTCAACATAAGAATTCGGACAAGCGAGGGGCACAATTCAACCCATAGTAGCTGGTGTGATCTCCAACCATCTCCATCAGACTTGCTCATCAAGAACTCTCGGCTATTTCTAATGCTGAAACATGGGCTCTGGAACCTCCCAAAATCCAAAAGTTGGATCCAAATGCTCATCTAACAAATACTTATTGGTATGACTTTGGATAAGTAGATGAAACCCTATGTCTTCATTTGTGGGGATCTTAAAACTTACCCCACAGAGAAAATTAAAGGAGGGCATGTCAAGATATTGAATTTAGAATTAGAATTTAGAAACTATTCCTTAAATCAGGAGGGTCATTTAACTCTGTGTTTAATTGCATGAATCCTTATATCTGAAGATATTTAGGATTATTATTTTGGGGGGCGGTGCCTGGGTGGCTCAGTGGGTTAAAGCCTCTGCCTTTGGCTCAGGTCATGATCCCAGGGTCCTGGGATCCAGCCCAGCATTAGGCTCTCTGCCCAGCGGGGGGCCTGCTTCCCCCCCCCCCACCTCTCTGCCTGCCTCTCTGCCTACTTGTGATCTCTGTCTGTCAAATAAACAATAAAAATAAATTTAAAATCTTTAAAAAAAGATTTTTTTTAAATTTCAAGTGTCAGAATTATATTCATTGGGGCTCTCTCCTCAACACATGTCATCAATTTATAAGGAGGTAGAGAGAGCAGAAGCCTCATTACACCCAGAACAAACTTAACTGATTAGCAGTCCTTAGAGTGAGCAATCTCCAGACATTACTTTTTTTTTTCCATTAAAAAACTTTTTTTTTTCCAGCCATTACTTTAAATGGGATTACTATTTCTTATGAACAAAAAAGCAGCAAAGCCTGGGCCATTTAATAAAGTTTTCTTATCTTAATCACAAGGGACTTCTTTTCCTGGCTGACTCTGCTTTCCAACTGTATTTCATGTTCTCACAGACACTGGAACAATTTGTCTGAAATGTAGGTAACAGTGATGTGTTTGGATAATTTTTGCACTCTTACTTCTACCTCTCTTTGTTCTTTCTTCTTCCTTTGAGGGAAATGAGTACCAGCCAAACTAATATCTGTCTTACACATTTATATGAGTGTTAGAAAGAGAGTATTCCATTCCGATTACAGAATTCAATTTAAATAATAACAAAGATGCCAGTGCAGAGTCCCAAGAGTTGCAACCAAATGCCTTATTATTACAAGGTACAGGCAAGCCTTCAACTTTGTCCCATATGGGAAAATCTGTTTAAATTTAACTCAAGGTCACTCAGGCTGAATATTTTAGGCACTAAACTATAAAGGGCCATAAAGGTAAAAATGTACTGTTCCCAAGTCTGTGAGATCTAGAGGTACACAACTGTTGTCTGCCTAAAGGTTTCCATTTCTTTTTTTCTCTTTCTCTATCTCTCTCTCCCTCCCTCCCTCCTTCCTTCCCTCCTTCCTTCTCTCCCTCTCTTCCTCCCTTTCTTTCTTTCTAATGACAGATTTACTCAGAGTCACTCTGCCCATACTCTAAGGAAAAGTATCTAGGACCCTGATGACTGACTGCAGCTGGGGAAGGAAATAGTTCATTAAAAAAAATTGCTTAGGGTGAAAATTAATACCCATTGGAGAATAGAAGCCATGACACCAACATCCCTGGAGTGATGGCAGGGCCAAGTGAGCCCACTGACCAGCCCGTATATGGATTCCACAGCAGGTGAAGATGAAGCATAATTTGTATCAGGCACTGTTCCAGGTGCTGGTGACATGCCCATGAATAGGACAGTCCTGCCTTTGAAGCCCAGCATCCAGTGGAAAAAGCACAGCTACATCAGACAAGACCAGGCTTACAAGCTTACAAGACAGGTGGATGGTTTCGAGAGGGTGTGTGGGGGACAGAGTGGTTAGGTTTGTCCAGAAACAACTGGGGGAAATTAAAACTGTGATGAACTTTGTAAAAGGAAGGTAATTTCAAACAGTCAGAAAAGGGGAGACCAGACATTTCAGAAAGAGGGAATAGCATAAACAACTTCCAATTATAAAATAGATAAGTCACAGGGATGAAAAGTAGAGCATAGGGAATATATTCGATATAGAAAGAGGGAATAGAGAACAAAGATTAAGAGGTGCAAGCTTCCAGTTATAAAATAAGTAAGTCCGGATAATGGAAAGTACAGCATAGGGAATAGAGTCAATATAGTAATAATGTTGTGTGGTGATAGATGGTGGTAACTACACTTATTATAGTGAGCACTGAGTAGTATACAGAATTGTCAAATTTTTCTGTTGTACACCTGAAACTGATATAACATTGCACAACAACGATACTTCAATTAAAAATTTAAAAAACTCACAACTGTTAGAAAAGGATAACTAATCTGTAGGTAGCTACAGGTAGGGTGGAATGATGGGGTCTGGGGCCAGACTGTGATGATAGCAAGAAGGTATCTAAAAAGTGATAGGTGGGAGATTTGCAGTTTTAAGTGAACATTGGGATGAATATTGTTTAATTCTGAAAAGTCATAACATATATTTTAATGTTCATAGCAACTAACACATACTGTTGCTACTAAAAAGTCAAAAGATGATAATTTTCCTTGCAAATATGCATTTTATTCAATGCTATGACCGGCACTAAACCATGCTTCACTTCACCAGGGAAAAAAGAAAAGGAGCAAAACTACCAAACACTTACTATGTGGAAGCTCCAGGACATATGTCCCTGCCTATTCAGATAAAGGATACACAGTGCCTTTCTCCAAACAACTCCAAGTAGTAGTCTAAGAGAAGAAAAGAAGTAAACATCACGGAGTTTAATGAACACCGTGAAAGACGCATGCAGAGGCTGGAAGCAGTTCGAAAGAAGGAACGAGAACCTGTCAGGAAGGGACAAGAAAACCATCACGAACATGGTCCATGTGACATGAAGGAGGCAGTGGCATGAAGGTCGGCAGGGCAGCCCTGTGAATGTGAAGGATGGCATGAAGAGGGTGTTGAGAGGGATTTGGTGTTGAGAAACACTTCAGCATAGACTCTCTGTCATAAGAGTAATGGGTGCATTGGGGGTGTTGGGCAGCTAAGAGTAATGGGTGCATTGGGGGTGTTGGGCAGCAGAAAAGATAAAGCTAGATAAGGTCAGCAGAAGTCCAGGAAGGCCAGGCTATGGACTCTGGACTTGGTTTTGAGATAGGCAAATCTTTGCCAAAGATTGTTAAGGGGACAGACTCCAGAGGACTTGCATTTGGTTGTGTCCTATGGCAGATGAGGATAGAAGCAGAGATGAAATGAAAGGCTCCTGCTAGAGATCCAGTGAAAGGTGATCATTGTTGGAAAGACGTACAATGGAAGTAGGAAGAAGGAGGTATATTAGGAATATGCTTTATAATTTGTAAAAAAAAGGGGGGGAGGGGCTTTCTGATGGATTGAAGATGATACAAAGAAGAAAATTGATTAGTTCTGGAATTTGGACTTGAGGGACTGCATCGATGTTGGTGACATTTACTAAAATCAGAGATATCGGGAAACGTCATAAAGTGAGCGGAGTTTAAAATGAAGAGTTCTGTGTTCACTGGCGAGTTTGGAAAGAGTAATTTGGAATGGTGAAGGAAGGAAGCCAGTTCAAATAGGTTGAGGGTAGAACACAATATGAGATAGATTCTTCAAGGTCACATAAACAAGGTCACATAAACCAGAACCAGTCTTTTGTCACAAAGCTAATGTTGCATGTCCAGAGCATCTGAAATATTTACAAATTCATCTAAATGTATTTTCACTTTTGTATCCTATTTTTGTGAAATAAACACTAATTGGTATTAATGCTTGTGTGTTAGTCAGCCGATATTTATTGAATACCTATTATGACTGAGCTGGGATACTTTAAATCATGAGATATGTTCTCTATCTGCTGAAAGGAGAAGATGGTGACTATTTTAACAATATGCTTTCTCATGCTTGGTCTCTATTCCTGATTATATAACCAGGTAAATGGGCAACACCTCAAAGTTTTCTCATGGGGTGTATCTTAGAATAAATAAATTGAGGGGAGGCTGGGTGGCTCAGTCAGTTAAGTGTCCAACTCTTAATTTCAGCTCAAGTGGTGATCTCAGGATCATGGGATCAGAACCCCTCATCAGGCTCCATGCTCAGCCCAGAGTCTGCTTGAGATTCTTTTCCATCCTTCTCCTTCCCCTCTGCTCTTCCCACCAACTCCTACCAGCTCTGTCTCTCTTTAAAATAAACAAATAAATAAAATCTTTAAAAAATAGGAATAAATTCAAGGATGAATGAATAACTTGGACAAAATAAAGTGGATTTATGCTTATTAATTCAATGCAAATTTAGTAAAACTTATCCATATGAAGCATGCTTCAAGTGGGGAAGGTAGGATACAGAATTTCCCCAGTTCTCTGTGGTCTGAAGGCTGACAGGTAGATAAATGAAACACAGTGACAACAGCAAAAAACAATATTTAATTCTTATTAAGCTATTAATGACATAATAAGGCAAGTACATGCAAAAACTTAAGAATTTAAGAGGAAAGGAAAAAGAATTACATTTAATGCTAATCAAATTTAGGGTTAACAAAAGCTGGGGACAAATACATTTAGATGAATAAGTAATGGATTATGTGACAATCAGCTAAAAATAGTAATGAGCTAATTAGTAGGCTGAGTTTATCAAGACAAAATGATGCTGTTTGGATAGCAAAACTGCACAAAACTAAGAAAAAATCATAACTTGAGATGGTATTAGTAGCTAATATTTATTGAACAATATCCACGTGACAGGCACTATTCAAATGTTTATGCATATTAGCTAATTTGTTTCCAAATCATCCCAAGGAAATGAATATCATTATTATCTCTATTTCTATCACTGAGGACACCTAGGACATCCATGGCAACAAAAGACAAAGGCAGGATCAAAACCTAGGCAGTCTGGCCTGAAAGCTTTACATGTTTACACCCATTATTTTATTTAAAAACTGGACTATCCAACATCTGAAGTGCAATTGTCCTGCTATACTTCTACATTATTTAGTACTTTTGCTATTAGTTCAGAAACTTTGAGAGTGGTGTGTCAAATTATTCATTAATTTAACACTCCATGCCTCATTCCAAAAAGGAGTTTTTTTTTGGAAGTATGATGCTCAAAGCAAAAAAAAAAAAGGAAGAAGAGAAAGAGTTGAATGAATTTAGACAGCCTACATTGTGTACTGAGAAAGGAGACCCAGATAACCTTGATCATACTCTGTTATATCAAAATGATATAACATCTGTTATATCCGTTATAGATATAATATCTGTAACATTATAAACAGATATAATATCTGTTATAACAAAATGATACAGAGAAGTGTTTGGTCTATGAACAAAAATATTTATATCTCACACTTCTGGAGACTGGGAAATTCAAGATTATGGCACCAGCAGATCTCATGTCTGGTGAGATCTGCTTCCTCAGAGGACCATATTCTCACCCTGTCCCCCATGATGGAAGGGGTGAGGAAGCTCTCTGAGGTCTCTTGTACAGGGTCTCTGGGGTGTCTTCTATATATCCCATCCATGAGGGCTTTATCCTCATGATCTAATCATTCCCCTGAAGCTCAACTCTAATATCATCACACTGGGGTTAGGTTTCAAAATATGAATATTGAGGGACACAAACATACACACCAGAGAAAAGCAAGGAAAGCACTGGTCATGGAGGAGAGAAGACTTCAGTCATGTAGTACATACTTTAGAATGACAACGCAACTACTATTTCAGTAAACTCCTGGGTCCCCATATGAGACATTCCAGTTCAACACAGTAGTTAAGTGATGCCTGGTGTTCTTAGCTCTTAACCAAGTGCAGAGAACAGAAGCCAGATATGTTTTTGCAGAGAGAGAGGTGAACGATATAGAGCTTGGGAATACAGACATTCACTGGCAATCCTGAAGTGAAAAGATGGCATTGGATCGTTCTGGAAGGAGGGAGGATACTTCCTAGAAGTTTCATAAATATGATACCTGATCTGTTCACTCCAAAAACCCTAATGTCTGGCTCCAGAGAGACCCAGTTCTGCCATACCCATAGGGCTCAATTTGTTTGCCCTTCCCTGGCAGGACCACCGCCTTTCCTCTCTTCTCACGTTACTGCAGAAACACTAGAAGGCAGAGTTGTCTTCTTTCCCGGGCTCTGATTTCGTTTCTTCCAGCAAAGCAATATCCAATGGAGTAAAATAGCTGTCATATTGCTAATAAATAAGAAGTATTAAACAAAACTCACACTAAGGGAGCTGTGCAGGGTGACAAGGTATGCAGAGCGAGTAAGCGTCCCAGCAGCTCCCTCCTGAGGGTGCCACTTCATAAACAGAGGCATTGATG
Organism: Taxidea taxus jeffersonii; assembly: GCA_003697995.1. Classification (NCBI taxonomy): domain Eukaryota; kingdom Metazoa; phylum Chordata; class Mammalia; order Carnivora; family Mustelidae; genus Taxidea; species Taxidea taxus. The sequence continues at coordinate 20,379 of RCUC01170098.1, forward strand.
GGTGTCCCAGAGCGCCGGGCTTTCCAATTCCCACATGCCATCAACAAGTGACAATGGATATTAATGGGAACGGTGCTTTATATCACTATGGGAGTTAAACAAGCTCGTCATTAGTGTTATGAGAGATTGCACCATGTCTGGGGCTGAAGAAAAATGTTCACAGCCCATGTGTGTTTGTGTGTGTGTGTGTGTGTGTGTGTGTGTGTGTGTGTGTGTGACGATAACACTCCATGGGGATTTTTAATTTCTGTTTAATCAGCTTGTGTGCACAAGTACAATGTCTGAAAAAATAGTGACAAAGTGTTTAGAATAAGTAAAATTATTCATTTACACATACCCACTCCCCAACCCCTGCAAAAATATCTGTCTGGTGTTGGGTCCGTAATCAAAGGAGCAAGACTGATACAAAGCGAAGGTCAAGCAAAGCTTTATTTCGCGCCAAGCATCAAGAATCAAACTGACCGGTCAGGGCCGTCTCTTACAAAGAGGCGACCCCTCCCTGCCTTACAGACTAACTTTTATAGGGCAAAGGCCATGTGGTTGGGCCCGGCCACACACAGGTGGCCAATGACACAGAGAAAACTGCACAGTCATGCCAGGTCACACACAGGTGACGAACTGTGTTACAATTGACCCCATCATAGACATTTGAACTATCCTATCACCTTGGTCAGAATTGGAGCCCAAAGGGTGGGGTCCACACACCTTGGTAGCTAGGGAAACAGTATGCGCGCCCCATTGATTGGATACCTACACCAGGCCTGACCCACCCTTGTATTTGGGCTTTGTTCCCTGGGACTGGTTTCCGGGACTTGTTTTTAAGTAAGTCCCCTGCGGGGAGCAGCAGCACCTTGCGGAAGGGGGGCAGGGACAGTTTAAGTTTTACTGCATAAGCACCACAATGGGTAGTCAACCGAAATGGAGCAGTTTGGGCTAAATAGGGCCTTACATCTGGTATATCTGAAATATGGAAATCTAGAATGTTCATGTGGCCTCGGGACGGTTGATAGAACACAGGAATTCTGAACAGCATCACTCAAATCACGCCGGATGAAAGGCAGTGTGGCTACTGACCACTGAACTTCATTCTGCTACCACAAGAGGGGCAGAGAAATAGGAAGGCACCATGGGCCCCATAATTTGCAATACCTAAGGAAAAATGAAAATGCAGAGCCCTTTGTTCAAAAAAGTAGTTAAGAATTTTAAGAGAGCTACCGCAAAACAAGCATGGTCCCCTTCCATGGGCTTACAGAGGGCACACCACCTATGAAGTTGGCCCTGTAGGATTCATGGGCCAGAACTCCCATAAAACAACTCCATACATTTTTCTTTTTTTTGTATGACTTCACACAACTCTGCACATTATTTTATACCCCCACTGTGCCCCCAATTTTTAAAAATTAGTCTTCCTTTTCAAAATGGCGTCATGTGTAAATCATTGGTGCCTTAGAATGGTTTCATCAGTAACTGTGGTCCCTTCGAAGCCCTGTGAGGGCACCTCCCCCACTTTCCACTGCCCTCCCCCCATTTCCTGTCCTTTTGCAAATCCCCCAGTCACCTGAGAAGAGCATTCCGGAAAGGCCTACATGCTTCTGTTCTTTACCAAATCAATGCATATTCTTGCTTCTGTTCTCTTCCCTGTAAGTGAATCTTCTTTTGGCCTTTTTTTTTTCTGCCCTCAGCCTCAGGGAATGGCAAGTGCTTAGCAAAATCATGAGCCTTGCTTAAAACCTCCTGATGGCTGCTGTTGAGATCTCCCTTGTCAGTACGCCTGGACATCCAAAAGGCTTGTCGTAAATGCTGCTGTTATAAAAAGTCATATATAGGTGTATTGGGGAGAAAAATTAACCAGAATATACAAGGAACTGGTTAACTGTAGCAATGTCAAATGGGAAGGTAGAATTTATCCTTTCTGGAGCAAGATTATTATAAATGTTTGAAAGAAAACAAAACTTTAGTCATTTGTCTCTGTTAATCAAAAATCATAGAGAAAACTAGCAACTCTGGTAATAAGCTATCTGGACATCAGAGTCTATTTTGCTTTAAATGTTTGAAATGAGTAAAGCCAGACCATTAACCACCTCTTGCCTCACAAAGCAAGTCAGGCCTCAAATTGTAATCAAATCTTTGTTTTCTCGTGAATTTCTTTTTCTCCATCAACGTAAGTAGGTCTCCATGAGAAATTTTAAAAAAAGAAAAAAAAAAAAAGGATATGTGCGATAAAGAAAAGGCAAATTTATAATTATGGCCTAATTCACTTTTTCTCCCGATCTATCTACCCAGGGCCTTTATTTGCTGTGATGGTACAGCTGTCTGGCTTTTCAGCAATTTACTTAAAAAAAACCAAACTGGTTACTGCCCAGTGTAGGGATTTGGGGCTAGATGGGCCTGCCTGGCAATAACTGAATGATTAATCATATCATTTAAATATCCGTAATTAAAAAACAAACCAAAAAAATTCATTTTCTAAAACGGTCTGTTTAAAAATACGTTTGATTTCTGAGGGGGGCGGGGGGGGGGGTAAAGTGCAGGGGTAAGGAAACCAGGGGCCTCGCACTTTTCTCACGGAGCAGCAGGGAGCGCAGATGCCTCTATAGGGTTAAGGCAGTTAAATAGAAAGATATATGTTTAAACGGAGTTGTGCTTTAAAATTACTTCTAATTTATCCACTTACCAGACATGTATTGAGGTAAAATGATCAGCAGTAATGTGCAGCAGAAAGATATATACTTTTTTAATTGTAGCCAAGAGGAAAAAAGCAGCATGGAATAACTTAATCGTTGCTAATTATAATATCACTGAGGTAATTACAATAGATTTTGATTGTCTCATTTTCACACCAGAGGAGGGCACAATGCTGGCGTTTCTCTTAATACATATTTGTTTTTAGAGAAGAGCTGACAATTACACTAATTGTAGTCACAGCATGAAACTTTGTTTTTAAAGAAAAATTCGTCTACATGTCACATGGAATGAACGCACCCTTTCTGTTTGGTTAGGTGCAAATTAAAGGCACATTAATTGCTTTGTTTATTGCGGTAAAATCTCTGCATTGTCACAAGCATTACCAATTTTACAGGGGTCAAATCCAGTTCAAAGTCCTCAATATCTCAAGAAAGTGTACTGCTGCATCTACGGGTCACTTTTATGAAGGCTTTGGAAGGTCACCCCTCTGCTTTACCTGGAAACCACTATGATCCGCAGATGGGCAACCGACTTTCAGGAAGGTGGAGGGAACTCCTACAAAGAAAATGCCAATGGAAGCTGAATTTCTCGGTGCCTCTTATTCTACTGCTGTAAAAACCCACCTGAGTGAGTGCAAGGCACATGGGTGGGCACAGGGTGAGCGAGTGAGCAACGGGCTGACAGTCTCATAACCGTGTAGGGCTGACAGCCTGGCCTACGGCAGAGCAGGAGAGGAGAGGAAACCAAAGAGTTCACATTCGCAGGTGTCATCAGAGTTCTCCTTCTCTTGGTTCTTCTCCTTGCCACTGTGTCCGCTGACCACTGTCCTCTTCTCCGAGGTAATAAGAGAACAGACTCATAATTGTGTTTTTCCCCTCTACTCTTATGAGGTGCCTGGCCATGCCCTCCTCCACTGACTTCTCCCGTAAGTTGTTCCAACCATTTCTATTTCCTGGCTTTTATAACCGTCTTGCCAAAATGAAAGAAGGCAGAGGCCTGCTAGCCAGTTACAACACACAAAAAAACAAAAGAATGGAACGTGGATGGGGTATCTGGCCAGGCCCTAGGGTTTCTACAATGCAGTGGGTTTTGTTGAGCTTGATGACACTTTATTGTGTCGAAAGCAATATTTAAGAAATCCATACCCGGCATCTTTTGAGTGACCAGCATACAGAGGTAAACTAAACCATGTAAAAGACTCAGACTTCCTTATGTTTCACTAGAGCGTACCAAATAGACCAACACCATGGTCACATGAAAAACCACAGCAAATGCTCCTGGGTGGCCCAGCCAGTTAAACCTCTGACTCTTAGTTTCAGCTGGAGAGATTGAAACTATGGGTTCCCCACGCAGCAGGAAGTCTGCTTGAAAATTCTCCCCCTCTGCCCCTCATCCCAGTTGTGTGCTCATGCACACACACTCTCTCTCTCTCAAAAAATTAATAAATAATCTTAAAAAGAAAAGAGCCACAACATATGGATTATACAATTAAGGTAAAATTATATATTAGAGAGAGAACATACTAATTTATTACACAAATAAACACTATATAAAATTGTGGATTTTTGTGAGTTTTTTGTTATTGTTTAATTGAAATGTATTGGATATATCATACTCTTTTAATTATTACTGTTTTGTAATATAGTTTGAAGTCAGGAACGGTGATGCCTCCGGTTTTGAACTTTCTCATGATCACTTTGGCTATTTGGGATCTTTTGTGTTTCCATACAAATTTTAGGGTTGCTTTTTCTGTGAAAAGTGCTATTTGAATTTTTAATAGGGATTGCATTAAATCTCTAGATGGCTTTGGAGAGTATAGACATGTCAACAATATTAATTCTCCTGATCTATGAGACCAAGATGTCTTTCCATTTGTGTGTGTCTTCTTTGTTTTTTATTCATTTGTTTTGTTTTCTCAACAGAACCATATAGATTTTATTGTACAGATCTTTGACATCATTGGTTAAATTTATTCCTAGGTATTTTATTGTTTTTGATGCTTGTGGATGGAATGGTTTTCTTTATTCCTTTTTCAGATGTTTCATTTTAGAAAATGGAAATGGAACCAATTGTTTGTTGATTTTATAACCTGTAAGTTTACTGAATTTATTGATTAGTTCTAATGGTTTTTTGGTTGAATCATTGGGATTTTCTATATATAAAATCATGTGGCATGTATTGAGATGAGCACTGGGTGTTATACACAACTAATGAATTGTTAAACACTACACCAAAAACTAATAATATATTATATGTTGTCTAACTGCACATAATAAAGAAAAGAAAAAAAATCATGCCATCGGTAAATAACAACAATTCTTCATTCCCAAATTGGATGTCTTTCATTTCTTTTCTTGTCTAATTGCTCTGGCTAGGGCTTCCAGTATTATACTGAATAAGAATGGTAAGAGTGGGCACCCTTGTTCCTGATCATAGAGGAAAAGCTTTCTATTTTCCACCATTGAGTTAGCTGGGGGTTTATCATATATGGCCCTACTATGTTGAGGTATGTTCCTTTTATATACAATCCATTGAGGTATAAAATCCTATTATAGTGTTTTGAGATTTTTACTTATTTTCCCTGCTAAGGAATCATTGCATGTGAATGTTATAGAAAATCACACATTGAATATTTCTACGAGCCTAGCAAGGTGGACATTACAGATATTGACAGACAGTCAATGTAAGAGTGCTCAGACCAGTGACCCTTCTGGATCCTTCTCAATGTACCAATCAGTTTCCATTATCAAGAATCCGCAGCCCTCTTCCTGGGCTCTAAGTCACTTCTACTTCTCTGTGACACCATGAACAGTCAAACCTTCCAACTTCTCCATTGACTTCTGGCATCCAATTTCCTTACCTCTATTCATGCTATCACTATTCCAACCTCAAAGCTCACAATTTCTCCATCAACCCTGCAACAAATTCTAAATGGCCTGCCTATTTTCCAGGACACCAAAACCAATCTGGTAATACATGTTAATAACATTTCTCTGCTCAAGAACTTTTAGTGACTCCCCAGTGCCTGACAAATAAACTTTCCATTCCTGAGCATGGCATACGAAGCTGTCTACTATTCTAACCCCAAACTAGACTCCCAATGAACCATTCGCTGGCATCCTTTGCTTTTTCCAGATAATCTGAAGGACTTGAGGAAGTCTAGTAGAAGTCAAGAGCAAGAGACATTGGCATTAGGAAGATCTAAGAATGAATCTCAGCTTTTTTATATGTGTTTGCTTTCTAACCTTGGTTTTATGATCTCAGTACATGAGGAGGAAAATAATGTCTACCAGGGAGGATGTGAGAATGGAATCAGATGTAAATATCTACTTACTCCCTGGCATATGGCAGGTGTCTGCTTCTCCATGCTGAGCATGTGGCAGGTGTTTGGGAAACAAGAGAAGTTATCACCACCACCATCAACATTCCTAAACATTTCTTTTATGTTTCCATCTCCATGTGTTTTCTCTCTCCAACTAAAATATCATTTCTTTATCCTTCCCCAAAATTCTCACCCTATTAAAACACTTCCACTTCCAGAAAGGAAATATCCCTCCTCTGCATCTTTCTTCCCTGTTCTTTTCTACTGTTTGCTAAATACTACCCTTTGTTGCATCCTACAGATTATCAGGCCCTAAGCCACACTCTATAGAATCCAAACTTAGTGAGCTTGAGCCCTTTACACATGTGAAAAGCCAGGACTCTCACTGAACTTGGGCAAGAAACTAGAACGGCCTCTCTCCTGAAGTTCTATAACCAGACCCCATTGGGCCTCCCTGTAGAGTTCCCACTTTATTCTACTCTTTTCCAGCTCTGGACCACCTTCTCGGTGTAGGTCCTGCAGCAATAAAACAAGAAGCTGTGGCTAGAGTCAGCAAATCACAAGAAATCTTGAACACATAAAATGTGCCCTCACCTCAAAAATTCACTGGATAGGTATTACAAATAGACTTGACTAATGTCTCTTGGAGACCTGAAAAATAATAAATATGATTCCCATTACCATGAAAAGAAATAAAAATATTAGCAAGAATATAAAATGTTTTACCCATCTGTTTCCGTCACTATGTAACAGAAGTTTCAGAGCAGAAGATAGGCCATGAAGAAATAATAGAACAAAATACCCAGAGGAGAGGGAACAATATCTATTCCTTGATCAACTTGGGGATGTGGGTAAAATACATAAAAAGAATAACAAATAAATTAAAGTAGCATTTTATAAGCAGTGAAATTAAAGATGCAAGTTTACTAACAGAGGACAAGGCCTTCCAAAATATGTTATAAATATCAAAAAGCACAAGAAGAAACAGCTGATACCCTTGATGGCCTCAAATGAAAACCAAACAAAGAATTCTCCACAGCAAAATAAAACAAAATAAAACTTGAAACACAAGCCACAAAATTAGAATGATATGTGTGATAAATAACAATAGAGAAAAAAAAGGATCCAAGAGAAAGATGGGTAAAGAGGCAATTTATGAATGAAGAAATATAAATGTGTTCAACCTCATTAACATTCAAATGATACAATATCATTTTCAGTGATAGAGACAAAGACTGAAAGCATTATTAAAATTCATTGTTTGATTTGTGTGTGTGGAAACATGTGCTCTCACTTGAAGTGTATGTCACACAAATAGGACAATGTTGGTAGAAGGCAGTTGGACCCCATGTATCCAGTATCATATGTGTAGATGCCCTGATCCTTCTAACCCACCTTAATATTTCAAATTAAGATATAGTCATATAAACTGGAAATGATAACTCCACAAGATTCATTACAGCATCATCTGTAAGAAACTGGATACTCTTTTATAAAGCATTTAGACAAACATGGCCTATGCACCAAATGTAGGTCCACAACAATGACATGCAGCCATATTTGTTAACACATAGGGAATTCCATTAAATAATTGCCGAGGGAAAAGGCAAATTACAAAACAACATGAATAATATGGTCCTACTTATATGAAGGACATATGCACACATGTTTAGACACACTTAGAGAAATGTTTGGAAGGATGTTCACCAAAGTGCTAACAATGGTTCCTTTTTTATTATTTTAATTTGTACAGTGAGTATTATTGTTGCCAAAGGAATAAAGTTATTTTCAAAGGGGAATGAAAAACATATTCTTAGTATTTGGTTCTTAGAGGACACAGGTGTCCTGGAGTTGCTGGGGTTTAACTCTGGCCTTGGGAAACTGTAACATGATGCCTTTTCATTTTATTGGCTAAAGCAAACACTCAAAAAGATTTGGGTCATAGGATGGCATCATCACTACCATCGTCATCACAATGTATTCAGGCTTCCAAGTTAAATATCGGTTTCAAAAGAACTGGAAAAGCAAAGCAATACTGTCTTACCCAGAGAGAGGTCAGAATGAGCCTGAGGGCACTGTGCAACATCAAGCCACAGGCAGACAGTGGCAGAAAGAGTTTGGGTCCTTCCTTCAACCAAAGTTCTTCACGGGACCCCGGGAAAGTCTTGAGTTCTAGGACAGCCTGTAACAGCTATCTTGTCCAAGTTGAAAGGAAATGACAGTAGACAGGACACTCTGAAATAAACTGTCTTTGCCTCCCAGATTAGGTAGAAATTAATTTATCTGAGTAACAAATGGACTGATTAACCAGCAGAACTATAGGACTCCTTGGGGGTGGTAGAGTGAACAGGAGGAGTTTAAGGACTTCCATGGATTTAATAGAGGGATGACAATATCCAGGGATATATTTGAAACCATATGGGTATTAAGAATGTCTTCTGATTTGGGGTGCCTGGGTGGCTCAGTTGGTCATGATCCCAGAGTCCTGGGATCAAGTCCCACATTGGGCTCTCTGCTCAGCAGGGAGCCTGCTTCCTCCGCGCTCTCTCTCTGCCTGCCTCTCTGCCTGCTTGTGATCTCTCTCTCTGTCAAATAAATAAAAAGAATCTCTTCTGATTCTTTATCTACAAAACCTGATGCTGGCTGTTCTTCAGTGTTCCTGAAATGAAAATCAGAGGCAAATATAAATATATTGTCCCCTTAGAAAAGCTTCTATAAAGCTATGGTTCTATTACTTGGAGACATTGGGCTGAAAGCAAGTGCATAACTGCCTTTAATAATAACACATGAAAAACAAAGCACTTTCTTATTTCATATTTGCTGTTTCAAGAAAAAATGTGGGTCTGAATCCTTAAATAAAATAATTCACCAGATTTAATAAATTTATTGTCTGTTTCCTGGTCTCCTCCCTATATGTGCTCTGAAGGGGAAGACACCTGAGTGAACTTGGAGTTTTAGGATTCAGATATTTGAGTACCTTAAAATGATCACATTTCTTATTATCTTTTCCACAGCAGTCCATCTATTCCCTAGATGGGTGCTGGTTACAAAATTATGCCCAGTTTGTGAAAATCCAGTCATTTGTTCCATTGGAGTATGAGATTTTCCATATTTGTACTATATTTTCATTTTTAAAAGGTAATCTGAGTTATTTGGGAATTTAAAAGAAAGAATATATTATTTCCTGAAACCATAAATGTAACCTTTGATCTTCATTAAAAATAAGAATATAAATTTCCCCACATTTTCAAAGCCAGAAAATGCTCAAAAGATGGATTGCATAAACTTCTAGAAAGAGGTTTTGGAAAGCTCCTGCATTTTCAACAAGACAAAAACCTTCCTAATATACTTTAGAGACTCTAG
>RCUC01170099.1:0-29733 GCA_003697995.1 Taxidea taxus jeffersonii
TTTCTTTCTTTCTTTCTTTCTTTCTTTCTTTCTTTCTTTCTTTCTTTTTTTCTTTCTTTCTTCCTTTCTTTCTTTCTCTCTCTCAATAGAAAGAGAATCTTAAGCAGGCTCCACACCTATACCCAATGCAGAGCCTGACATGGAACTCATGAAACCCTGAGCTCATGACCCAAGCTGAAATCAGGAGTAGGACACTTAACTGACTAAACCATCCAGGTGCCTCACACTAATTTACTTTTTAAAAAAAATGTATGTATGCATAGGTGTATTTTTTTAATTATTTTGTTTACATACGTAGGAGTGGATTGCTAAATCCTATGGTAAGTCAGTGTTTAACATTTTGAAGAACTGCCAAATTGTTATTGAGTGTGGATCTACGGTTTTACAACTCCACCAGCAATGTTACAGAGTTACAATTCCTCCATATCCATGCCAACACTTGTTATTGTTTCACTTTTTATTATAGTTATCTTAAAGATGTAAAATATTATCTCATTGTGGATTTGATTTATATCTCCTTAATGATGACTGATTTTGAAGATTTTTTTTCATGTGCTTGACCATTTTTTTAAAAGATTTTATTTATTTATTTGACAGACAGAGACACACACACACACACACACAGTGAGAGAGGGAACACAAGCAGGGGGAGCAGGAGAGGGAGAAGCAGACCTCCTGCTGAGCAGGGAGCCTGATGCCAGGCTAGATCCCAGGACCCTGGAATCACAACCTGCAGTCAAATGCTCTACCACTGAGCTATACCCCCCGGAATCACAACCTGAACTGAAGGTTATGCTTAACCACTGAGCAACCCAGGTGCACTTGTGCTTGACCATTTGTATAACTTACTTAAGAAATATTTATTCAAATACTTTGCCCATTTTTTAATTTTATTTTTGGTCTTTTTATTGATGATTTGTAAGTTCTTCGTATTTTTTAACACAAGTTCCTTATCAGATACATAATTTTCAAATATTTTCCCCCATTAAATTGTCTATTCACTTTCTTGATAATATCTTTGAAGCACAGAGGTCTTTAAACATCTGGTGAAGTCAATTATCTAATTTTGTTGTTGTTGCCTGCTCCTTTGAGGTCTTATCTATGAAACTATCACATATTCAGTGTTGCAGAGATTCACTTATATGCTTTATTTGAAGAGTTTTATCATTTTAGCTTTCACATTAAGGTCTACAATCCATTTTGTATTAATTTTATATAAGGTGCGAAATAGAAGACCTTTATTTATATGTGGATATCCAGCCAGAACGACATTGTCAATTGCAGACTAATCATTTCTCCATTTAATTGCTATGGCACCTGTGTCCAAAACTAATCCACTATAAATGTAAAAGTTTATTTACTTCTCCTTTCTATTCCATCAGTCTTTATGTCTATCTTTATTCCAGTTCCACATTACTTTGATTACTATAGCTTTGCAGTAAGCTTTTAAATAGAGTAAGCTTGTAAGTCTTCCCCACTTTATCCTTATTTTCAATTTGTTTTTGTTTTGTTTTGTTGTTGTTGTTTTTTCAAAGATGGGCCCCTTCCATCTTGAGATCAGCTTGTCAAATTCAGCAAAAAGTACATGTGAGATTCTGATAGGGATTTCTTGTACTAAATTTGTAGAGGCATTTGTGGATTATGGCCATCTCAACAATATGACGTCTTCTGATTCATAGACATGAGATGTTTGTACATTTGTATTGGTTTGCTTTCAACATTGTTTATAGTATTCAATAGACAAGTCTTGCACTTTCTTTGTTAAATTGATTTCTCATTATTTTATTCTCTTTGATGTTAACAAATGGAATTGTTTTCTAAATCTAATTTTTTGCATTGTTCACTGCTAGCATATAGTTAGGCAATTGACTTTTGCATACTGATTTATATCATGCAAACTTTTGAACTCCTTGTTAATTCTAATTGTATTGTTGTGGGTGCCTTAGGAATTTCTGTATACAAGATTGCATCACCTGGAAATGGAGATAATTTTGCTTCTTCCTCTCTAATCTGAAAGTCTTTTCTTTTTCTTTTATTCCTCATTACCCTGGATAGAACCTCTACAACAATATTGAGCAGAAGCAGTGAAAGCACGCATCTTTGTCTTCTGTGAAAACTTAAGATGAAATTTTTTAGCCTTTTACCCTGCAGATGATGATGTTAGTTGTGAATTTTTTATAGACTCACTTTCTCAAGTGGAGGAAGTTCTTTCCTATTCCTAATTTGTTAAGTGTGTGTGTTTTTTTTTTTAATCATGATAGGGTATTGTGTTTTGTCAAACACTTCTTCTGTATCTATTGAGATGATCATGTTGCTCTTGTTATTTGTTCTGTTGTGACAGAATCAGCAATAAGTGTTATTGAAGATCCCCTGTACATGATGAGTCATTTTTCTCTTGCAGCTTTCAAGAATATCTCTTCAATATTTTCACTATGGCATGTCTGGGATCTGGATCCTACTAGGAATTCTTTGAGCCTCTCCAATGGGTGGGCAAATATATTGCAGCAGATCTTGGAAGTTTTGAGTCATTATTTTTTGGATAATTTTTTTTTCTGCTCCCTTTTACTCCCTCCTTTGCTGGGACTCCCATTATGTTCAGGTTAGTGTGCTTTCTGGCTTCTTACATTTTTCTGAAACATTGCTCATTTCTTGCCTATTCTTTTATCTCCCTGGTTTTTAAATTGCATAAGCTCTACTGAGCTATGCTTAAGTTTGCTGATTCTTTCTTATGCCAGTTCAGATTTCCACCTGAGTCCTTCTAGTGGTTTTATTTTTTTTATTTTTTTTTAAAGATTTTATTTATTTATTTGATAGACAGAGATCACACAAGTAGGCAGAGAGGCAGGCAGAGACGGGTGGGGAGAAGCAGGCTCCCTGCCGAGCAGAGAGCCCCATGTGGGACTCGATCCCAGGACCCTGGGATCATGACCCGAGCTGAAGGCAGTGGCTTAACCCACTGAGCCACCCAGGTGTCCCCTTCTAGTGTTTTTAAAAAAAAATTCAGTTACTGTGCTTTTCAGCTGTAGAATTTCTACTTGGTTCTCTTCTAGGTTGTTTTTTTTAAAGATTTTTATTTATTTATTTGACAGACAGAGATCACAAGTAGGCAGAAAGGCAGGCAAAGAGAGAGGGGGAAGCAGGCTACCTGCTGAGCAGAGAGCACAATGTAGGGCTGGATCCCAGGACCCTGGGATCATGACCCTACTGGGATCATGACTTGAACCGAAGGCAGAGGATTAACCCAATGAGCCACCGAGGCACCCGTCTTACAGGATTTTTCTATTGGTATCCTCTACTTGGTAAAATGTTGCTCCTCCACTATCCTTTCTTTATTCTGACTTGGTTTTCCTTAGTTCATTGAGTCTATTTATACACTTATTTATGCTTAATATAAATCTAATATCTGGGCTCCCTCAGAGATAGCTTGTACTGGCTTGCTTTTTGCTTGTTTATGGCCCCATAGTTTCTTGATTTTTTGTATATCTTCTACTTATATGTTAAAAAGTTCATATTTTAACTAATATAATATGGTAAATAAGAATCTCTTCCTCCTGGCTTGTTGTTATTTTGTTTCATTCTTCTTATTTGCTCAGTGACTTTTCTGAACAAGATTGCCTGCTTCTCTAGCACTCAGCCTGAGATAGATGAGACAAAAAAACCAGGGTATTCATCACCAAGTTGTTCTCTGGGTCCTGAGGCCCATAAGTAATCTGCTTTCTTCTTTTCATCTTCCAGAGCCTTCATGTCTTGTTCTATAGATAATATCCAGGGATTTTTGTTGGAGTTGTAAGTAGAGGAGGAATAGAGAAGTGAATTCTAGACATATTGCATCTACCCAGATGTGGAAATCTCAATGTCATCTATTTTTATCTATTTCTGGATATGGAGAATTTACTGGCAATTCAGTGATGATTTTTAAGAAAAACACAAGATTATAACTATTATTTCATTTAAGAAATAAAAAGATTCTCTCATTTTTATAAATCTTTGAAATATTTATTCAAAAATGTCTTACCTGAGCAGACCTCTCACCTCCAATACATTGGTGAGTAGAACGTTTTATCGATTCCTAATAAACATTTTTTGCAGTGTTTCAAAAGTAAGAGAAAGCATAGTTTTTTTTTAAGTATTTTTTAAGTTTTTAAGGAATTCAAGATTCTTTTTGTATTGGTTTGTTGGGGTTTTCGTAACATAATACCACGGACTTGGTAGATTAAATAAGATAAATTTATTTTCTTAAGTTCTGGAGGCTGGTAAGTCCAAGATCAAGGTTTCTGTTGAGGACTCTCTTTCCAACTTGTGGATAGCCATCTTTTCACTAGATTTTCACATGGCTTTTTGTGGATGCACATAAAGAGAAAGGAGAGAGAGATTAGCACTCTATCCTTATGATCTCATTTAACCTTAATAATCTCTTAAAAACCATAACTCAAATATAGTCACACTGAGGGGGTTAGAGCTTATTTAACATGTGAATTTTGTGGGGCACAATTCAGTTCACAGAACTCTTCTATTTACTTTTGTCAAACAGGGCTTGACATATAATATTTACAATAAAATATTTTTATGGGGTGAATGTTGGAATATATAAACGTACACGTGGAAGAATGAACAGATACAAACACGAATGTGTCAATGACTAGAAGGTCATTGATGAAATCAATGGTATTCTACAACTGATACATGTGTGATCTTGAGTAAATCATGTAAGCTAATCTTCTAATCTTCTCCAAAGGTACTTTCCCAGGGTCTCAAAATAATAATAATCAGTGCCAAGAAATGTGCTGATTGTTTTGCACTAAGTATCCTAATTCATCTTCACATCAACTCTACCAGGAGAGTGTATCACCCTCATTTTATAGGTAAGAGATCTAAGGTTTGAAGAGCTTACATGATTTGCTCAAGATTACACATGTATCAGTTGTAGAACACCAGGATTTATTTATTTGTTTGTTTGTTTGTTTATTTTAAAGATTTTATTTATTTATTTGACAGAGATCACAAGTAGGCAGAGAGGCAGGCAAAGAGAGAGAGGAGGAAGCAGACTCCCCGCTGAGCAGAGAGCCCGATGTGGGACTCCATCCCAGGACCCTGGGATCATGACCTGAGCCGAAGGCAGAGGCTTAACCCACTGAGCCACCCAGGCACCCGAACACCAGGATTTAAACACAAATCTGAGTCCAAAACCCACAAAGCTATTACATATGTTCTTTCCTAGGTCAAATCCTATGAGAGCTACAGCTGTGTACCTTATCAGCACATAAACTTAATCATGAATATAGAGTAAAGGTATCTCTAATTCTAACATTTTAGGAAGAATCCAAATTTAATTCCTTTTACATAACTCTATAGCATGTTCTGTAATATCAAACTAACCTTTTATTTAGTTTGGTGGAGAGGTGAAACATAAAATTCCAACAAACCAGTATCTTAGGCTCCAGTGGATTCTAGCGCTTGGTTTCTGACGAAGCCCCGGTGGAATCCTGGGAGCGTGAAGGAAGAAGGGCAGAAAGTTAGGTCAGAAGGTGAAGGCACTGGGGAAAATGCCAAAGGGAATAAATAGGGCAGGATATTGACTGCTTTCTCTTCAGAATTTTTTAAAAGCATTCAGGGATAGTAGCATCAGCACTGACTTGGACTTTATTCCCCAGTCTTGAGAATATAGCATTTCTTCTTGATTAACTTTACTCAGTTTAAGAGTAGGAGAGACAAGTTGTATTATAAACAAATATTAGTCTGGAATTTAACCATATTCCAGTCAATTAGCAATGGCTATTCATGCCTACTATATAATGTTTAAGAGGCATTATGGTTACTTTTTGTCTTGCAGGCTGATTTTTCCAAGTTGGAATTTCTTTAAGTATAAATGTATGCTTCAAACAAGAGTCAGGTGAGATCACACTCAAGTGTTGGTGGAGAAAGAGTTGGGAAATCAGCTCTGCTTCACACACAAGTGGGATAGTCTATACATGGTGTCTGATGGGAGGACAATTTTCCGCAGATAGAGGTCTGAGGAGTGGTTCCCAGTAGTGTTTTAGGAAGCATGCATTGAACAGCAATGGCAGCCTCACTACACCTGGGACTTCTCATCCCCTACCACCTGGCAGGCTTCCCCAGGTAAGTGACCAGTCACTCCTTGCATCGAACATCCAGGGAAAGTTGAAATGAGCATCTCATACTGAAGAATGATTTTTCTGGTCTTGGGCGGACTGAAAACTTAGCCTTTTGGGGCCATTTTTTTTTTTTTTAATTGAGTGAGACTACTTCCATTTACCTCTTCTCCAAAATGAGATATGGAGGACTACAACTCATACTGGGTAAGGTCAAATTATACCAAATGAAAATAAAGGTATTTACAATATAAATACTCTGATGTGTGGACCAAAGGCTTCTTTACGTTATCCTAGCAATGATTTGTCTGTGATTCAAGTACCTCTTTCCATGGACTTTCAGAGGGATAAACTTGCCTTCCTTCCAGGGAACTGCTAGCTTTATACCTGGGGTGGGGGAGGAAGGTTTTTTAAGATTTTATTTGTTTATTTGACAGAGAGAAAGAGAGATAGAGAGAGAGAACGAGCAGGGGAAGCAGCAGAGGGAGAGGGAGAAGCAGACTCCCCATTGAGCAAGGAGCCCAATATGAGGGCTGAATCTCAGGACCCCAAGACCATGTCCTAAGCTGAAGGCAGATGCTTAACTGACTACCTGGACACCCCAACAACCTTATTTTTTTAAATTGTGTATAGCTTGTTTGATTTCCTGTGCATCCCATAACCCAAAGTCAGATTCCATAAGGGTTCTGACTATGCCTTCTTCCTTCCATCCCCTGGAGGTGGTGAATGCACACCACACACACACACACACACACACACACACACTGATTGGACCACCCCAGTGAAGCAAGTAGCTCAGTGCTCAGGTCATTTGATGTGAACCTGACCATAAGGAAAGGCAGTCGAGAAATAACAAAGTTCCTTGTTATTTTGTTGGCATTTTTTTTCTTAAATAACCTTTTCTAAACCTTAGCCTCAACAGTTACTCTTGATCTTTGCCTTCATCTTGTTTATCTAAAACCAATACTGAGCCCTGCTCACATCAATCAATGCTGCTCCCAGAATGATGACAAAGGACTCCCAATTCTCTTGTTTAACAGCTTATTCAACACCTATTGCCTTCAGAGACCTTTTAAGATCTACACTTCCTGACTTCATGGCTACCAATCTTCTAAGGTGAAAAAAGAGACAGTTTAGTTGAAAAATAGAGCTAGAGTTCCCCACTTTTATAATGGTAAGAGTAATGGGTATGACAAGAAAGGCCACATTCATGAAGGAGATGGGGAGACTTGGAAACAGAAATTCAAGATTTAAAGCCTCCAATTATTGAACTAAAAAGAAGAATTCCACAAAGTCTAAGTAATCCATACCTTGCTAATCTAGAATTGATAATAAATAAGACAGAGGTTAGACTGAAACAAATCTTTGCATAAAATAATTTGCTGGATAAATTATCAATGTACACAAAACAGTAGGCAAGAATATTTATTTAAGAGGAAAATTTCAAACACTCCAGAGACATGTATTTGCATATAATAATGGAATTATTTGTATATGCAAACTCAAGATCATGGAAGCTGTCCTTCTTTCCAGAGAAGACACTGTATGTATCAGAACATAGCAGACACTGCCTTGCTTTGAAAATAAATTTCGTAGCTCTGTTATAATTCTTGAAGTAGATAGGCTTTTCTTCCCAATTAATCCAAATTAGTCTACTTTTTACAATATTTTGTATTGATTATACACTATTCCCTAAGCAAATTAATAGCATAAATCTAAACACACACACACACACACACACACACAAAATCACTGTACCCCTGTACAAATCCAGGACCAAATGCTTCCTCTATAACCTTTTGTTAATGTTGTCAATAAATCATCTTCTGTAGTACTGTGCCACAATACCACGAGGGTGTAATCACGTGCTATCAAATATGGAGCGATGAGACCAGCATAAGGTCAAATACTGATACCTATGAGACTTTCCAGGAGCCTAAAAACTCAATTAAACTTACTCATCAGTCTGCATGTCTCAACATATGGATAGAAATTTGTTTATATATTACAAAATTGTGGTACTGTATGCATGTCAGGTAAGCAATAGAACCAGCAGAGAAACAAGAAGTTAAAAAAAAAAAAGCATCAGAGGATTTATTTTGTTTAGTCACAGTCTAAATAATTTTTTTTTTATTTACTAAAATTACAAACAGAATAGCTAAAACAGAAATAGTCCTTCTCTGTCAAAGTCTGTGGAAATGCGAAGGTCTGTCTCCAAGTTCAGTTTATCCCAATTACCCAGTTACAAGGGTTGTCATAGTTGAAAAAACTCACAGAAGCTTCCCACCTCCTGTCCATGTCATCTGCCAATTACACAAAAGTGGGTCCTGAAATCCAACAGATGTAGTCTCTGCTTTGTCAATTAGTTCATCGTGCAGATGAATCAAAAGGTGTTATGTTTTAATGTGCTCAAAAAATGGGGCTAAAACCCACTGAGATTATAATTTGAATGTTTTCAGGCAATTAGAAAAATTATGTCTCCAAGATTTTGTGTCTGTGTGTGAGTATTGCACATGTGAAAATTCATATGTGCACACATATCATTTGATAAACATTTGATACACATCATATAACCCTGAAAACTTTTCCAAGTTTTTTTTTTTTCTAAATACCATCTCATCCTCACTTCAAGTTGTGTCTCTTGAGCTCTTTTTCTTATACATTTACATTATTATTTTTCAATATCTGGTGTGCTTTTTTCCTTAGGAGTTGTTTTTTTTTTAAAACACTTGTCCATTTTACTTTATTTTATTTTATTTTATGATTTTATTTATTTATTTGACAGAGAGAGAGAGATCACAAGCAGGCAGAGCAGAGGCAGAGTGAGAGGGTAGGGGGCTCTCTGCTGAGCAGAGAGCCCGACGTGGGGCTCCATCCCAGGACCCCTGGGGCTCGATCCCAGGACCTGATCATGACTTGAGCCCAAGGCAGAAGTTTAACCCATTGAGCCACCCAGGTGCAAAACACTTGTCCGCTTTATTAAAGTTAGTTAATTAAAGCCAGATTTGTGTATATTACACATGAACTTAACCAAGAGCATGTGAATTGCAGCATCTCGTGCTAGGCTAAAAGTGAATACAAGTCGGAGTTCCTCCTAGAGGCCTACCTCATCTGGTGAGTGAATTATCTGACATACTGATGAATGGTAAGAACTCTGGTGCTGACCCATGTATAAAACATTAACAACGTTTAGTTTTCTTTTTTATTGAAGAAAAAATAATCACACATTTTAATGTATTTTTCCCACACTCTTTCCCACACTTCCCCCCTTTGGAGAATATAGATTTAAATAAATGTTTATGGTCAGCTCTCATAGAAGAGTCTGCTTTTTCTGTCTTAACTTCTTGTAAAACAGTACTTCAACATAGGTAAATCAATGATGCAGATTCCCTAGAACAATATAAAAATGTGAAGAATTAAAAATAATAATAATGTGAAGAATTTAAAAGAAAAATCGGGGGCGCCTGGGTGGCTCAGTCACTAAGCGCCTGCCTTCGGCTCAGGTCATGATCCCAAGGTCCTGGAATCGAGCCTCGAATTAAGCTCTCTGCTCAGTGGGAGGCCTGCTTCTCCCTCTCCCTGTGCCCCTGCTTGTGTTCCCACTCTCGCTTTGTCTCTCTCTGTCAAATAAGTAAATAAATAAAATCTTAAAAAAAAAAATCATGTATGATAATACTTACCCAAAGTGTGGTTTCCCTACTTCTCTAAATGTATGTTTATTGCAGACATTTTTCTCTGGATTCTGACAAATATCAAACAGAATAAAACCCAGAATAAGATCACTGATTGTGCAGATACTTTTAAAATGTTTTTTTTTTTTTGTCACTCTTTAGAACATATCCATTCTTTCTGTCAGTCTCCAAAAACAATTAAGAATCCACTTCTTAGTGACCTAAAAACATGATTTATTCAAACAATTGATTCTTTTCACTTTAATGATAATATTTTCAAAGTGTTCATAAAATCACAATGGAATGAAACATTTCAGTGTCCATGTCTTCTTTTAACACAAATAAAAACTCTACTAGTGAAGACGACAATGTAGATTCTCAAAATGGCTTTAAACTGCATAAAAACTCTATTATTTTCTCTATCACTGAATGCCGCCATCAGTGAAACTGTTGCCTTATGAATCATTTAATTCTTTTTCTCCTACTTATTTCAATGTAATATTCTCTCAAGTATCAGGAATAAAAAGTTGCCATCCTCAGTCATAATGTTGTCAGTTGTACCGACATTATTTTAATACTAGAAAAGACCAGCGCCTTGGTCAGATGCTAGCTTAACATTTTTTTTTTTCTTTTTGCAAGTCAAAATACGGGGAGTGGGTAAATTCTTCCCATGATAGAATTTCAAGGCAGTGCAATTTCATCTCCATTGGAGTTCCCAGCATGTGTAACAAAAGGGAAACAGAACAAATCTGTTTTCCATCAACACAAGGTTAATTTTTTTTCTAATTGGTAGAGAAAAAAAAATCTCATTTGACTGCCCCATATTTCATTCCAAATTAGAGCATAACAGCCCAGCATCATCACTTCTGGCAAGTTATCTTTTATTGGACATGAAGCCAGTAGGATTTCCCTTCATAGTCGTTTCCTTTACTTTCTTCATCACAAATACAAAGACACATTTGAAGAAGTAAAGTACAGTTTTGGCTCTATCAGTGAATGGACTGAGTTTCCAAAGCTTTTGTGCAGCGGTGTAGCCTCACATGATCGTACACATTGATTTAAGTCCCAGGAAAGCAGAGAAAGATTGATTTAATAGAAAACATACTGTGCAACATTTATCACGTGTGTCCATGTTTACATTTCGAGTGCTCGGTGACCACTGAGGTAAAGGAACATAGGCACCATCATCTGATATGATAGAAAGGGGGTGCAATGAAGAGTCAAGGAGCCTGTGCCTGTGGTACTTATTAAGGAGTAAATTTTGTGAAAGTGAAACAAAACAAAACAGCTAGTAGAGCAAATCTCTAAAAGGACATGAAAATAATTACATTTCTTTCACTGGGTTGTGGTGTGGATAGCACATGTAGAAGTCTACACTTCATTTATTCAGTGAACAGGTTTTGTTTGTTTGTTTGTTTACCTTATTTTATTTTATTTTATTTTTTACAGTGTAAATTCAATGAACCTTTTTAAGCATATCCTATGCCCTAGATTCTCTGTTAGGTACAAGGGTAAAGATAGGAATGTTATACAGTCCTTGCCACTGAGGGACTATTCAACCGTTTTTATCACTAGCGCTATAAACAAAGTGGTTAGTGGCAGCAGCCATGGTCAAAGAAGTAGCAGACTATACTGATTTCATCAAAGACAGAAAAGCATTTCTTCGGGGCGCCTGGGTGGCTCAGTGGGTTAAACCTCTGCCTTTGGTCAGGTCGTGATCCCAGGATCTTGGGATAGAGCCCTATGTTGGGCTCTGTTCAGTGGGGAGCCTGCTTCTGCTTCTCCCTCTGCCTGCTGCTCCCCTTGCTTGTGCTCTCTCTCTTTCTCTCTCTCTCTGTCAAATAAATAAATAAAATCTTAAAAAAAAATTTATTCTTTCATCAACATGCTCTGATTGAATGGCTCCCAGATGACCCAGACAAAAAGACCATGTAATCACCTCCCTTAAAGAGTTCAGTATGGAAGCATGGCAGGTCAGAGAGTTGCCATATCTTTCAGCACTGGCTAGAGAGCTCCCATCTGCCATGGAGCACTAAAGAACAACCAGTAAGTCTGCCCGAGGAAGTGATATTGGAACAATCCCCTTTGCAGGTGTAGAAATGGGGAGACCTGGAAGGGCACGGAGTGTCGAAGCTTCTGGAAGCAGCATGAAGTGAATGGAACCAAAGTGGTGGCTGGAGATGGACAAAGGAGTGAGAATTCAAGACCAGGACAGTCCAGATCGGGGAAAGCGTTCACCTTCCAGTAGCTGCCCCACACTGCAGGATGTTAGAGAGAAGAACTACCTTTTTTTTCCTGTTCTAAGGGAATGGGGATTATGACTATCTCATGGGGATCATGAGGGAGGTTGCCTGTGGCTGGTCTCCACTGGCACCGGCCTGTGGGAGAAAAAGGGAAATATGCCCAGGCTGTCATGGCAGGGACCCTGTGGGGTCCAGGGCAGCAGCCTTGAACATTAGAGCTGCCTGTGGTCACAGTGGGGGATATACAACTCTGGAGACACAGCTCCATTCTCAAAGAGCTCCAAGGTCTCCTTGTTTCTTTTCATTGCTCTGACACTTAAGGTATTACCAAGATGCTACCCGAGGTTTCTAAAACAGAGAGAAGAGTGGAAAGCTACACCAACAGGCGATATACCTGAAGCCCAATAACACATCAATTAAGATGTGCAATAAGTGCTCAGGGAACGCTTTTCACATGACAACATCTGTGCATGAAGTCAGGACAGCTCTTCTCTAAGTATGCTCCTTGCGTAGGAATCCCCTGGAATCTTGCAAACTGGTAGGCTTGGGACAGAGCCCAAGATTCTGTATTTCCAACAATTTTCCAGTTGATGCTGAAGCTGCTAGTCCAGGGACCACACCTCCAGGAGTAAGAAACAAACAAACACACAAAACAAAAACCCCCCAAAAACCAAAAACAGTTTAGAAACAGTACGTATGGTCCTTGCTGATCTAGAGCTGATAATCTTAATGTTGACAGCCAATAAATAAATTTGAAATGCAGGGCGGGAGGTGCTAGCATGCAGGGAGACACAGGTACCCTATGAACCATACCAATAACTGCAAACATGCAGTTGTCATGAGACATTCTTATTGACCACTTTTTATTTTTTTAACTCATGAGGGAGCATGTGTTCTTCAAGGCTTGAAAGTAGAAAGACTTTCCTCCTTCAGCTGAGCTTTCAAAATCGAAAAACAATTTACAACATCAAACTAGATTAGAAGAAACACAATATGGTCCCGGGGTAAAAGAGAGAAGGAAAAAAAAAACGTGCACCGAGTCTGACAGAGCAAGAAAACGTTACTATTTGTCTTCCCCTCTCCTTTCTTTGTGCATTTTTCCCCCGCACTATACACATTGATTTGTGCTGTAGGCAGATTTGGCTAACAACTTTCGAACCGAGAACTATGGTGATTACTCATAGGTCTTATTAACAAAAAAGAAAACTGAATTCTCCAGTGTCTTTCTTGTAGACTAACCGATTTTGGGAAATCTGTAGGGTCAGGGCTATGGACAGTCTGAAATAGAGGATTTCTAATTGGGAGCTATATTTTCTATTCAGAGTGTGTGACACAAAGTTATTCTAGAGTCGATCAGGATGGAATCATAAAGATAACTTTTCACTGAAAATAGTTTTATCACAGACAGCACTCTTTTTTCCTATACAAATAAAGCTATGTCTGCGCCTACATTTATATATAAAATAAGCATACAATTCCGAGAATCTGCTTCTGAGACATACTTGATTATCAGTCTGGTTAGTTTTTACTAACAATTTGTTTTCCTCACAAAGTCCCATTATCTGGTATATTAATTTTCTGGGACTACTGGAGGAACCCACCACAAACGAGAGGCTGAAATAATGAAGATTTATTGTTTCACCTTTCTGGAGGCTGGAAGTCTGAGATTAAGGTGTTGGAAGGGACGGTTCCTTCTGGGAGTTGTGAGGGAGAATTTGTTCCAAGCTCTCTCACGAGCAACTGATGGTTTTCTGGCCATCTTTGATGCTTCCAACCTCTTGAACCAAAGCC
The DNA here is from genome assembly GCA_003697995.1 of Taxidea taxus jeffersonii. Taxonomy (NCBI): domain Eukaryota; kingdom Metazoa; phylum Chordata; class Mammalia; order Carnivora; family Mustelidae; genus Taxidea; species Taxidea taxus. Next base: position 13,816 of record RCUC01170099.1, read on the forward strand.
CTAATCTTTGCCTTCATCATCACATGATATTGTCCCTGTGTGTTTGTCTACAACCAAATTTCCTCTTCTTATAAGGACACCAGTCATATTGCGTCAGGGTCCCACCCCATTTCTGTATGACTTTATCCTAACTGATTACATCTGTAATAACCCTATTCCCATAAAAGGTCACTTTGGAGGTACTGGAGGTTAAGACTTCAACATAAGAATTCGGACAAGCGAGGGGCACAATTCAACCCATAGTAGCTGGTGTGATCTCCAACCATCTCCATCAGACTTGCTCATCAAGAACTCTCGGCTATTTCTAATGCTGAAACATGGGCTCTGGAACCTCCCAAAATCCAAAAGTTGGATCCAAATGCTCATCTAACAAATACTTATTGGTATGACTTTGGATAAGTAGATGAAACCCTATGTCTTCATTTGTGGGGATCTTAAAACTTACCCCACAGAGAAAATTAAAGGAGGGCATGTCAAGATATTGAATTTAGAATTAGAATTTAGAAACTATTCCTTAAATCAGGAGGGTCATTTAACTCTGTGTTTAATTGCATGAATCCTTATATCTGAAGATATTTAGGATTATTATTTTGGGGGGCGGTGCCTGGGTGGCTCAGTGGGTTAAAGCCTCTGCCTTTGGCTCAGGTCATGATCCCAGGGTCCTGGGATCCAGCCCAGCATTAGGCTCTCTGCCCAGCGGGGGGCCTGCTTCCCCCCCCCCCACCTCTCTGCCTGCCTCTCTGCCTACTTGTGATCTCTGTCTGTCAAATAAACAATAAAAATAAATTTAAAATCTTTAAAAAAAGATTTTTTTTAAATTTCAAGTGTCAGAATTATATTCATTGGGGCTCTCTCCTCAACACATGTCATCAATTTATAAGGAGGTAGAGAGAGCAGAAGCCTCATTACACCCAGAACAAACTTAACTGATTAGCAGTCCTTAGAGTGAGCAATCTCCAGACATTACTTTTTTTTTTCCATTAAAAAACTTTTTTTTTTCCAGCCATTACTTTAAATGGGATTACTATTTCTTATGAACAAAAAAGCAGCAAAGCCTGGGCCATTTAATAAAGTTTTCTTATCTTAATCACAAGGGACTTCTTTTCCTGGCTGACTCTGCTTTCCAACTGTATTTCATGTTCTCACAGACACTGGAACAATTTGTCTGAAATGTAGGTAACAGTGATGTGTTTGGATAATTTTTGCACTCTTACTTCTACCTCTCTTTGTTCTTTCTTCTTCCTTTGAGGGAAATGAGTACCAGCCAAACTAATATCTGTCTTACACATTTATATGAGTGTTAGAAAGAGAGTATTCCATTCCGATTACAGAATTCAATTTAAATAATAACAAAGATGCCAGTGCAGAGTCCCAAGAGTTGCAACCAAATGCCTTATTATTACAAGGTACAGGCAAGCCTTCAACTTTGTCCCATATGGGAAAATCTGTTTAAATTTAACTCAAGGTCACTCAGGCTGAATATTTTAGGCACTAAACTATAAAGGGCCATAAAGGTAAAAATGTACTGTTCCCAAGTCTGTGAGATCTAGAGGTACACAACTGTTGTCTGCCTAAAGGTTTCCATTTCTTTTTTTCTCTTTCTCTATCTCTCTCTCCCTCCCTCCCTCCTTCCTTCCCTCCTTCCTTCTCTCCCTCTCTTCCTCCCTTTCTTTCTTTCTAATGACAGATTTACTCAGAGTCACTCTGCCCATACTCTAAGGAAAAGTATCTAGGACCCTGATGACTGACTGCAGCTGGGGAAGGAAATAGTTCATTAAAAAAAATTGCTTAGGGTGAAAATTAATACCCATTGGAGAATAGAAGCCATGACACCAACATCCCTGGAGTGATGGCAGGGCCAAGTGAGCCCACTGACCAGCCCGTATATGGATTCCACAGCAGGTGAAGATGAAGCATAATTTGTATCAGGCACTGTTCCAGGTGCTGGTGACATGCCCATGAATAGGACAGTCCTGCCTTTGAAGCCCAGCATCCAGTGGAAAAAGCACAGCTACATCAGACAAGACCAGGCTTACAAGCTTACAAGACAGGTGGATGGTTTCGAGAGGGTGTGTGGGGGACAGAGTGGTTAGGTTTGTCCAGAAACAACTGGGGGAAATTAAAACTGTGATGAACTTTGTAAAAGGAAGGTAATTTCAAACAGTCAGAAAAGGGGAGACCAGACATTTCAGAAAGAGGGAATAGCATAAACAACTTCCAATTATAAAATAGATAAGTCACAGGGATGAAAAGTAGAGCATAGGGAATATATTCGATATAGAAAGAGGGAATAGAGAACAAAGATTAAGAGGTGCAAGCTTCCAGTTATAAAATAAGTAAGTCCGGATAATGGAAAGTACAGCATAGGGAATAGAGTCAATATAGTAATAATGTTGTGTGGTGATAGATGGTGGTAACTACACTTATTATAGTGAGCACTGAGTAGTATACAGAATTGTCAAATTTTTCTGTTGTACACCTGAAACTGATATAACATTGCACAACAACGATACTTCAATTAAAAATTTAAAAAACTCACAACTGTTAGAAAAGGATAACTAATCTGTAGGTAGCTACAGGTAGGGTGGAATGATGGGGTCTGGGGCCAGACTGTGATGATAGCAAGAAGGTATCTAAAAAGTGATAGGTGGGAGATTTGCAGTTTTAAGTGAACATTGGGATGAATATTGTTTAATTCTGAAAAGTCATAACATATATTTTAATGTTCATAGCAACTAACACATACTGTTGCTACTAAAAAGTCAAAAGATGATAATTTTCCTTGCAAATATGCATTTTATTCAATGCTATGACCGGCACTAAACCATGCTTCACTTCACCAGGGAAAAAAGAAAAGGAGCAAAACTACCAAACACTTACTATGTGGAAGCTCCAGGACATATGTCCCTGCCTATTCAGATAAAGGATACACAGTGCCTTTCTCCAAACAACTCCAAGTAGTAGTCTAAGAGAAGAAAAGAAGTAAACATCACGGAGTTTAATGAACACCGTGAAAGACGCATGCAGAGGCTGGAAGCAGTTCGAAAGAAGGAACGAGAACCTGTCAGGAAGGGACAAGAAAACCATCACGAACATGGTCCATGTGACATGAAGGAGGCAGTGGCATGAAGGTCGGCAGGGCAGCCCTGTGAATGTGAAGGATGGCATGAAGAGGGTGTTGAGAGGGATTTGGTGTTGAGAAACACTTCAGCATAGACTCTCTGTCATAAGAGTAATGGGTGCATTGGGGGTGTTGGGCAGCTAAGAGTAATGGGTGCATTGGGGGTGTTGGGCAGCAGAAAAGATAAAGCTAGATAAGGTCAGCAGAAGTCCAGGAAGGCCAGGCTATGGACTCTGGACTTGGTTTTGAGATAGGCAAATCTTTGCCAAAGATTGTTAAGGGGACAGACTCCAGAGGACTTGCATTTGGTTGTGTCCTATGGCAGATGAGGATAGAAGCAGAGATGAAATGAAAGGCTCCTGCTAGAGATCCAGTGAAAGGTGATCATTGTTGGAAAGACGTACAATGGAAGTAGGAAGAAGGAGGTATATTAGGAATATGCTTTATAATTTGTAAAAAAAAGGGGGGGAGGGGCTTTCTGATGGATTGAAGATGATACAAAGAAGAAAATTGATTAGTTCTGGAATTTGGACTTGAGGGACTGCATCGATGTTGGTGACATTTACTAAAATCAGAGATATCAGGAAACGTCATAAAGTGAGCGGAGTTTAAAATGAAGAGTTCTGTGTTCACTGGCGAGTTTGGAAAGAGTAATTTGGAATGGTGAAGGAAGGAAGCCAGTTCAAATAGGTTGAGGGTAGAACACAATATGAGATAGATTCTTCAAGGTCACATAAACAAGGTCACATAAACCAGAACCAGTCTTTTGTCACAAAGCTAATGTTGCATGTCCAGAGCATCTGAAATATTTACAAATTCATCTAAATGTATTTTCACTTTTGTATCCTATTTTTGTGAAATAAACACTAATTGGTATTAATGCTTGTGTGTTAGTCAGCCGATATTTATTGAATACCTATTATGACTGAGCTGGGATACTTTAAATCATGAGATATGTTCTCTATCTGCTGAAAGGAGAAGATGGTGACTATTTTAACAATATGCTTTCTCATGCTTGGTCTCTATTCCTGATTATATAACCAGGTAAATGGGCAACACCTCAAAGTTTTCTCATGGGGTGTATCTTAGAATAAATAAATTGAGGGGAGGCTGGGTGGCTCAGTCAGTTAAGTGTCCAACTCTTAATTTCAGCTCAAGTGGTGATCTCAGGATCATGGGATCAGAACCCCTCATCAGGCTCCATGCTCAGCCCAGAGTCTGCTTGAGATTCTTTTCCATCCTTCTCCTTCCCCTCTGCTCTTCCCACCAACTCCTACCAGCTCTGTCTCTCTTTAAAATAAACAAATAAATAAAATCTTTAAAAAATAGGAATAAATTCAAGGATGAATGAATAACTTGGACAAAATAAAGTGGATTTATGCTTATTAATTCAATGCAAATTTAGTAAAACTTATCCATATGAAGCATGCTTCAAGTGGGGAAGGTAGGATACAGAATTTCCCCAGTTCTCTGTGGTCTGAAGGCTGACAGGTAGATAAATGAAACACAGTGACAACAGCAAAAAACAATATTTAATTCTTATTAAGCTATTAATGACATAATAAGGCAAGTACATGCAAAAACTTAAGAATTTAAGAGGAAAGGAAAAAGAATTACATTTAATGCTAATCAAATTTAGGGTTAACAAAAGCTGGGGACAAATACATTTAGATGAATAAGTAATGGATTATGTGACAATCAGCTAAAAATAGTAATGAGCTAATTAGTAGGCTGAGTTTATCAAGACAAAATGATGCTGTTTGGATAGCAAAACTGCACAAAACTAAGAAAAAATCATAACTTGAGATGGTATTAGTAGCTAATATTTATTGAACAATATCCACGTGACAGGCACTATTCAAATGTTTATGCATATTAGCTAATTTGTTTCCAAATCATCCCAAGGAAATGAATATCATTATTATCTCTATTTCTATCACTGAGGACACCTAGGACATCCATGGCAACAAAAGACAAAGGCAGGATCAAAACCTAGGCAGTCTGGCCTGAAAGCTTTACATGTTTACACCCATTATTTTATTTAAAAACTGGACTATCCAACATCTGAAGTGCAATTGTCCTGCTATACTTCTACATTATTTAGTACTTTTGCTATTAGTTCAGAAACTTTGAGAGTGGTGTGTCAAATTATTCATTAATTTAACACTCCATGCCTCATTCCAAAAAGGAGTTTTTTTTTGGAAGTATGATGCTCAAAGCAAAAAAAAAAAAGGAAGAAGAGAAAGAGTTGAATGAATTTAGACAGCCTACATTGTGTACTGAGAAAGGAGACCCAGATAACCTTGATCATACTCTGTTATATCAAAATGATATAACATCTGTTATATCCGTTATAGATATAATATCTGTAACATTATAAACAGATATAATATCTGTTATAACAAAATGATACAGAGAAGTGTTTGGTCTATGAACAAAAATATTTATATCTCACACTTCTGGAGACTGGGAAATTCAAGATTATGGCACCAGCAGATCTCATGTCTGGTGAGATCTGCTTCCTCAGAGGACCATATTCTCACCCTGTCCCCCATGATGGAAGGGGTGAGGAAGCTCTCTGAGGTCTCTTGTACAGGGTCTCTGGGGTGTCTTCTATATATCCCATCCATGAGGGCTTTATCCTCATGATCTAATCATTCCCCTGAAGCTCAACTCTAATATCATCACACTGGGGTTAGGTTTCAAAATATGAATATTGAGGGACACAAACATACACACCAGAGAAAAGCAAGGAAAGCACTGGTCATGGAGGAGAGAAGACTTCAGTCATGTAGTACATACTTTAGAATGACAACGCAACTACTATTTCAGTAAACTCCTGGGTCCCCATATGAGACATTCCAGTTCAACACAGTAGTTAAGTGATGCCTGGTGTTCTTAGCTCTTAACCAAGTGCAGAGAACAGAAGCCAGATATGTTTTTGCAGAGAGAGAGGTGAACGATATAGAGCTTGGGAATACAGACATTCACTGGCAATCCTGAAGTGAAAAGATGGCATTGGATCGTTCTGGAAGGAGGGAGGATACTTCCTAGAAGTTTCATAAATATGATACCTGATCTGTTCACTCCAAAAACCCTAATGTCTGGCTCCAGAGAGACCCAGTTCTGCCATACCCATAGGGCTCAATTTGTTTGCCCTTCCCTGGCAGGACCACCGCCTTTCCTCTCTTCTCACGTTACTGCAGAAACACTAGAAGGCAGAGTTGTCTTCTTTCCCGGGCTCTGATTTCGTTTCTTCCAGCAAAGCAATATCCAATGGAGTAAAATAGCTGTCATATTGCTAATAAATAAAAAGTATTAAACAAAACTCACACTAAGGGAGCTGTGCAGGGTGACAAGGTATGCAGAGCGAGTAAGCGTCCCAGCAGCTCCCTCCTGAGGGTGCCACTTCATAAACAGAGGCATTGATGGGTGTCCCAGAGCGCCGGGCTTTCCAATTCCCACATGCCATCAACAAGTGACAATGGATATTAATGGGAACGGCGCTTTATATCACTATGGGAGTTAAACAAGCTCGTCATTAGTGTTATGAGAGATTGCACCATGTCTGGGGCTGAAGAAAAATGTTCACAGCCCATGTGTGTTTGTGTGTGTGTGTGTGTGTGTGTGTGTGTGTGTGTGTGTGACGATAACACTCCATGGGGATTTTTAATTTCTGTTTAATCAGCTTGTGTGCACAAGTACAATGTCTGAAAAAATAGTGACAAAGTGTTTAGAATAAGTAAAATTATTCATTTACACATACCCACTCCCCAACCCCTGCAAAAATATCTGTCTGGTGTTGGGTCCGTAATCAAAGGAGCAAGACTGATACAAAGCGAAGGTCAAGCAAAGCTTTATTTCGCGCCAAGCATCAAGAATCAAACTGACCGGTCAGGGCCGTCTCTTACAAAGAGGCGACCCCTCCCTGCCTTACAGACTAACTTTTATAGGGCAAAGGCCATGTGGTTGGGCCCGGCCACACACAGGTGGCCAATGACACAGAGAAAACTGCACAGTCATGCCAGGTCACACACAGGTGACGAACTGTGTTACAATTGACCCCATCATAGACATTTGAACTATCCTATCACCTTGGTCAGAATTGGAGCCCAAAGGGTGGGGTCCACACACCTTGGTAGCTAGGGAAACAGTATGCGCGCCCCATTGATTGGATACCTACACCAGGCCTGACCCACCCTTGTATTTGGGCTTTGTTCCCTGGGACTGGTTTCCGGGACTTGTTTTTAAGTAAGTCCCCTGCGGGGAGCAGCAGCACCTTGCGGAAGGGGGGCAGGGACAGTTTAAGTTTTACTGCATAAGCACCACAATGGGTAGTCAACCGAAATGGAGCAGTTTGGGCTAAATAGGGCCTTACATCTGGTATATCTGAAATATGGAAATCTAGAATGTTCATGTGGCCTCGGGACGGTTGATAGAACACAGGAATTCTGAACAGCATCACTCAAATCACGCCGGATGAAAGGCAGTGTGGCTACTGACCACTGAACTTCATTCTGCTACCACAAGAGGGGCAGAGAAATAGGAAGGCACCATGGGCCCCATAATTTGCAATACCTAAGGAAAAATGAAAATGCAGAGCCCTTTGTTCAAAAAAGTAGTTAAGAATTTTAAGAGAGCTACCGCAAAACAAGCATGGTCCCCTTCCATGGGCTTACAGAGGGCACACCACCTATGAAGTTGGCCCTGTAGGATTCATGGGCCAGAACTCCCATAAAACAACTCCATACATTTTTCTTTTTTTTGTATGACTTCACACAACTCTGCACATTATTTTATACCCCCACTGTGCCCCCAATTTTTAAAAATTAGTCTTCCTTTTCAAAATGGCGTCATGTGTAAATCATTGGTGCCTTAGAATGGTTTCATCAGTAACTGTGGTCCCTTCGAAGCCCTGTGAGGGCACCTCCCCCACTTTCCACTGCCCTCCCCCCATTTCCTGTCCTTTTGCAAATCCCCCAGTCACCTGAGAAGAGCATTCCGGAAAGGCCTACATGCTTCTGTTCTTTACCAAATCAATGCATATTCTTGCTTCTGTTCTCTTCCCTGTAAGTGAATCTTCTTTTGGCCTTTTTTTTTTCTGCCCTCAGCCTCAGGGAATGGCAAGTGCTTAGCAAAATCATGAGCCTTGCTTAAAACCTCCTGATGGCTGCTGTTGAGATCTCCCTTGTCAGTACGCCTGGACATCCAAAAGGCTTGTCGTAAATGCTGCTGTTATAAAAAGTCATATATAGGTGTATTGGGGAGAAAAATTAACCAGAATATACAAGGAACTGGTTAACTGTAGCAATGTCAAATGGGAAGGTAGAATTTATCCTTTCTGGAGCAAGATTATTATAAATGTTTGAAAGAAAACAAAACTTTAGTCATTTGTCTCTGTTAATCAAAAATCATAGAGAAAACTAGCAACTCTGGTAATAAGCTATCTGGACATCAGAGTCTATTTTGCTTTAAATGTTTGAAATGAGTAAAGCCAGACCATTAACCACCTCTTGCCTCACAAAGCAAGTCAGGCCTCAAATTGTAATCAAATCTTTGTTTTCTCGTGAATTTCTTTTTCTCCATCAACGTAAGTAGGTCTCCATGAGAAATTTTAAAAAAAGAAAAAAAAAAAAAGGATATGTGCGATAAAGAAAAGGCAAATTTATAATTATGGCCTAATTCACTTTTTCTCCCGATCTATCTACCCAGGGCCTTTATTTGCTGTGATGGTACAGCTGTCTGGCTTTTCAGCAATTTACTTAAAAAAAACCAAACTGGTTACTGCCCAGTGTAGGGATTTGGGGCTAGATGGGCCTGCCTGGCAATAACTGAATGATTAATCATATCATTTAAATATCCGTAATTAAAAAACAAACCAAAAAAATTCATTTTCTAAAACGGTCTGTTTAAAAATACGTTTGATTTCTGAGGGGGGCGGGGGGGGGGGTAAAGTGCAGGGGTAAGGAAACCAGGGGCCTCGCACTTTTCTCACGGAGCAGCAGGGAGCGCAGATGCCTCTATAGGGTTAAGGCAGTTAAATAGAAAGATATATGTTTAAACGGAGTTGTGCTTTAAAATTACTTCTAATTTATCCACTTACCAGACATGTATTGAGGTAAAATGATCAGCAGTAATGTGCAGCAGAAAGATATATACTTTTTTAATTGTAGCCAAGAGGAAAAAAGCAGCATGGAATAACTTAATCGTTGCTAATTATAATATCACTGAGGTAATTACAATAGATTTTGATTGTCTCATTTTCACACCAGAGGAGGGCACAATGCTGGCGTTTCTCTTAATACATATTTGTTTTTAGAGAAGAGCTGACAATTACACTAATTGTAGTCACAGCATGAAACTTTGTTTTTAAAGAAAAATTCGTCTACATGTCACATGGAATGAACGCACCCTTTCTGTTTGGTTAGGTGCAAATTAAAGGCACATTAATTGCTTTGTTTATTGCGGTAAAATCTCTGCATTGTCACAAGCATTACCAATTTTACAGGGGTCAAATCCAGTTCAAAGTCCTCAATATCTCAAGAAAGTGTACTGCTGCATCTACGGGTCACTTTTATGAAGGCTTTGGAAGGTCACCCCTCTGCTTTACCTGGAAACCACTATGATCCGCAGATGGGCAACCGACTTTCAGGAAGGTGGAGGGAACTCCTACAAAGAAAATGCCAATGGAAGCTGAATTTCTCGGTGCCTCTTATTCTACTGCTGTAAAAACCCACCTGAGTGAGTGCAAGGCACATGGGTGGGCACAGGGTGAGCGAGTGAGCAACGGGCTGACAGTCTCATAACCGTGTAGGGCTGACAGCCTGGCCTACGGCAGAGCAGGAGAGGAGAGGAAACCAAAGAGTTCACATTCGCAGGTGTCATCAGAGTTCTCCTTCTCTTGGTTCTTCTCCTTGCCACTGTGTCCGCTGACCACTGTCCTCTTCTCCGAGGTAATAAGAGAACAGACTCATAATTGTGTTTTTCCCCTCTACTCTTATGAGGTGCCTGGCCATGCCCTCCTCCACTGACTTCTCCCGTAAGTTGTTCCAACCATTTCTATTTCCTGGCTTTTATAACCGTCTTGCCAAAATGAAAGAAGGCAGAGGCCTGCTAGCCAGTTACAACACACAAAAAAACAAAAGAATGGAACGTGGATGGGGTATCTGGCCAGGCCCTAGGGTTTCTACAATGCAGTGGGTTTTGTTGAGCTTGATGACACTTTATTGTGTCGAAAGCAATATTTAAGAAATCCATACCCGGCATCTTTTGAGTGACCAGCATACAGAGGTAAACTAAACCATGTAAAAGACTCAGACTTCCTTATGTTTCACTAGAGCGTACCAAATAGACCAACACCATGGTCACATGAAAAACCACAGCAAATGCTCCTGGGTGGCCCAGCCAGTTAAACCTCTGACTCTTAGTTTCAGCTGGAGAGATTGAAACTATGGGTTCCCCACGCAGCAGGAAGTCTGCTTGAAAATTCTCCCCCTCTGCCCCTCATCCCAGTTGTGTGCTCATGCACACACACTCTCTCTCTCTCAAAAAATTAATAAATAATCTTAAAAAGAAAAGAGCCACAACATATGGATTATACAATTAAGGTAAAATTATATATTAGAGAGAGAACATACTAATTTATTACACAAATAAACACTATATAAAATTGTGGATTTTTGTGAGTTTTTTGTTATTGTTTAATTGAAATGTATTGGATATATCATACTCTTTTAATTATTACTGTTTTGTAATATAGTTTGAAGTCAGGAACGGTGATGCCTCCGGTTTTGAACTTTCTCATGATCACTTTGGCTATTTGGGATCTTTTGTGTTTCCATACAAATTTTAGGGTTGCTTTTTCTGTGAAAAGTGCTATTTGAATTTTTAATAGGGATTGCATTAAATCTCTAGATGGCTTTGGAGAGTATAGACATGTCAACAATATTAATTCTCCTGATCTATGAGACCAAGATGTCTTTCCATTTGTGTGTGTCTTCTTTGTTTTTTATTCATTTGTTTTGTTTTCTCAACAGAACCATATAGATTTTATTGTACAGATCTTTGACATCATTGGTTAAATTTATTCCTAGGTATTTTATTGTTTTTGATGCTTGTGGATGGAATGGTTTTCTTTATTCCTTTTTCAGATGTTTCATTTTAGAAAATGGAAATGGAACCAATTGTTTGTTGATTTTATAACCTGTAAGTTTACTGAATTTATTGATTAGTTCTAATGGTTTTTTGGTTGAATCATTGGGATTTTCTATATATAAAATCATGTGGCATGTATTGAGGTGAGCACTGGGTGTTATACACAACTAATGAATTGTTAAACACTACACCAAAAACTAATAATATATTATATGTTGTCTAACTGCACATAATAAAGAAAAGAAAAAAAATCATGCCATCCGTAAATAACAACAATTCTTCATTCCCAAATTGGATGTCTTTCATTTCTTTTCTTGTCTAATTGCTCTGGCTAGGGCTTCCAGTATTATACTGAATAAGAATGGTAAGAGTGGGCACCCTTGTTCCTGATCATAGAGGAAAAGCTTTCTATTTTCCACCATTGAGTTAGCTGGGGGTTTATCATATATGGCCCTACTATGTTGAGGTATGTTCCTTTTATATACAATCCATTGAGGTATAAAATCCTATTATAGTGTTTTGAGATTTTTACTTATTTTCCCTGCTAAGGAATCATTGCATGTGAATGTTATAGAAAATCACACATTGAATATTTCTACGAGCCTAGCAAGGTGGACATTACAGATATTGACAGACAGTCAATGTAAGAGTGCTCAGACCAGTGACCCTTCTGGATCCTTCTCAATGTACCAATCAGTTTCCATTATCAAGAATCCGCAGCCCTCTTCCTGGGCTCTAAGTCACTTCTACTTCTCTGTGACACCATGAACAGTCAAACCTTCCAACTTCTCCATTGACTTCTGGCATCCAATTTCCTTACCTCTATTCATGCTATCACTATTCCAACCTCAAAGCTCACAATTTCTCCATCAACCCTGCAACAAATTCTAAATGGCCTGCCTATTTTCCAGGACACCAAAACCAATCTGGTAATACATGTTAATAACATTTCTCTGCTCAAGAACTTTTAGTGACTCCCCAGTGCCTGACAAATAAACTTTCCATTCCTGAGCATGGCATACGAAGCTGTCTACTATTCTAACCCCAAACTAGACTCCCAATGAACCATTCGCTGGCATCCTTTGCTTTTTCCAGATAATCTGAAGGACTTGAGGAAGTCTAGTAGAAGTCAAGAGCAAGAGACATTGGCATTAGGAAGATCTAAGAATGAATCTCAGCTTTTTTATATGTGTTTGCTTTCTAACCTTGGTTTTATGATCTCAGTACATGAGGAGGAAAATAATGTCTACCAGGGAGGATGTGAGAATGGAATCAGATGTAAATATCTACTTACTCCCTGGCATATGGCAGGTGTCTGCTTCTCCATGCTGAGCATGTGGCAGGTGTTTGGGAAACAAGAGAAGTTATCACCACCACCATCAACATTCCTAAACATTTCTTTTATGTTTCCATCTCCATGTGTTTTCTCTCTCCAACTAAAATATCATTTCTTTATCCTTCCCCAAAATTCTCACCCTATTAAAACACTTCCACTTCCAGAAAGGAAATATCCCTCCTCTGCATCTTTCTTCCCTGTTCTTTTCTACTGTTTGCCAAATACTACCCTTTGTTGCATCCTACAGATTATCAGGCCCTAAGCCACACTCTATAGAATCCAAACTTAGTGAGCTTGAGCCCTTTACACATGTGAAAAGCCAGGACTCTCACTGAACTTGGGCAAGAAACTAGAACGGCCTCTCTCCTGAAGTTCTATAACCAGACCCCATTGGGCCTCCCTGTAGAGTTCCCACTTTATTCTACTCTTTTCCAGCTCTGGACCACCTTCTCGGTGTAGGTCCTGCAGCAATAAAACAAGAAGCTGTGGCTAGAGTCAGCAAATCACAAGAAATCTTGAACACATAAAATGTGCCCTCACCTCAAAAATTCACTGGATAGGTATTACAAATAGACTTGACTAATGTCTCTTGGAGACCTGAAAAATAATAAATATGATTCCCATTACCATGAAAAGAAATAAAAATATTAGCAAGAATATAAAATGTTTTACCCATCTGTTTCCGTCACTATGTAACAGAAGTTTCAGAGCAGAAGATAGGCCATGAAGAAATAATAGAACAAAATACCCAGAGGAGAGGGAACAATATCTATTCCTTGATCAACTTGGGGATGTGGGTAAAATACATAAAAAGAATAACAAATAAATTAAAGTAGCATTTTATAAGCAGTGAAATTAAAGATGCAAGTTTACTAACAGAGGACAAGGCCTTCCAAAATATGTTATAAATATCAAAAAGCACAAGAAGAAACAGCTGATACCCTTGATGGCCTCAAATGAAAACCAAACAAAGAATTCTCCACAGCAAAATAAAACAAAATAAAACTTGAAACACAAGCCACAAAATTAGAATGATATGTGTGATAAATAACAATAGAGAAAAAAAAGGATCCAAGAGAAAGATGGGTAAAGAGGCAATTTATGAATGAAGAAATATAAATGTGTTCAACCTCATTAACATTCAAATGATACAATATCATTTTCAGTGATAGAGACAAAGACTGAAAGCATTATTAAAATTCATTGTTTGATTTGTGTGTGTGGAAACATGTGCTCTCACTTGAAGTGTATGTCACACAAATAGGACAATGTTGGTAGAAGGCAGTTGGACCCCATGTATCCAGTATCATATGTGTAGATGCCCTGATCCTTCTAACCCACCTTAATATTTCAAATTAAGATATAGTCATATAAACTGGAAATGATAACTCCACAAGATTCATTACAGCATCATCTGTAAGAAACTGGATACTCTTTTATAAAGCATTTAGACAAACATGGCCTATGCACCAAATGTAGGTCCACAACAATGACATGCAGCCATATTTGTTAACACATAGGGAATTCCATTAAATAATTGCCGAGGGAAAAGGCAAATTACAAAACAACATGAATAATATGGTCCTACTTATATGAAGGACATATGCACACATGTTTAGACACACTTAGAGAAATGTTTGGAAGGATGTTCACCAAAGTGCTAACAATGGTTCCTTTTTTATTATTTTAATTTGTACAGTGAGTATTATTGTTGCCAAAGGAATAAAGTTATTTTCAAAGGGGAATGAAAAACATATTCTTAGTATTTGGTTCTTAGAGGACACAGGTGTCCTGGAGTTGCTGGGGTTTAACTCTGGCCTTGGGAAACTGTAACATGATGCCTTTTCATTTTATTGGCTAAAGCAAACACTCAAAAAGATTTGGGTCATAGGATGGCATCATCACTACCATTGTCATCACAATGTATTCAGGCTTCCAAGTTAAATATCGGTTTCAAAAGAACTGGAAAAGCAAAGCAATACTGTCTTACCCAGAGAGAGGTCAGAATGAGCCTGAGGGCACTGTGCAACATCAAGCCACAGGCAGACAGTGGCAGAAAGAGTTTGGGTCCTTCCTTCAACCAAAGTTCTTCACGGGACCCCGGGAAAGTCTTGAGTTCTAGGACAGCCTGTAACAGCTATCTTGTCCAAGTTGAAAGGAAATGACAGTAGACAGGACACTCTGAAATAAACTGTCTTTGCCTCCCAGATTAGGTAGAAATTAATTTATCTGAGTAACAAATGGACTGATTAACCAGCAGAACTATAGGACTCCTTGGGGGTGGTAGAGTGAACAGGAGGAGTTTAAGGACTTCCATGGATTTAATAGAGGGATGACAATATCCAGGGATATATTTGAAACCATATGGGTATTAAGAATGTCTTCTGATTTGGGGTGCCTGGGTGGCTCAGTTGGTCATGATCCCAGAGTCCTGGGATCAAGTCCCACATTGGGCTCTCTGCTCAGCAGGGAGCCTGCTTCCTCCGCTCTCTCTCTGCCTGCCTCTCTGCCTGCTTGTGATCTCTCTCTCTGTCAAATAAATAAAAAGAATCTCTTCTGATTCTTTATCTACAAAACCTGATGCTGGCTGTTCTTCAGTGTTCCTGAAATGAAAATCAGAGGCAAATATAAATATATTGTCCCCTTAGAAAAGCTTCTATAAAGCTATGGTTCTATTACTTGGAGACATTGGGCTGAAAGCAAGTGCATAACTGCCTTTAATAATAACACATGAAAAACAAAGCACTTTCTTATTTCATATTTGCTGTTTCAAGAAAAAATGTGGGTCTGAATCCTTAAATAAAATAATTCACCAGATTTAATAAATTTATTGTCTGTTTCCTGGTCTCCTCCCTATATGTGCTCTGAAGGGGAAGACACCTGAGTGAACTTGGAGTTTTAGGATTCAGATATTTGAGTACCTTAAAATGATCACATTTCTTATTATCTTTTCCACAGCAGTCCATCTATTCCCTAGATGGGTGCTGGTTACAAAATTATGCCCAGTTTGTGAAAATCCAGTCATTTGTTCCATTGGAGTATGAGATTTTCCATATTTGTACTATATTTTCATTTTTAAAAGGTAATCTGAGTTATTTGGGAATTTAAAAGAAAGAATATATTATTTCCTGAAACCATAAATGTAACCTTTGATCTTCATTAAAAATAAGAATATAAATTTCCCCACATTTTCAAAGCCAGAAAATGCTCAAAAGATGGATTGCATAAACTTCTAGAAAGAGGTTTTGGAAAGCTCCTGTATTTTCAACAAGACAAAAACCTTCCTAATATACTTTAGAGACTCTAG
>RCUC01170103.1:0-30016 GCA_003697995.1 Taxidea taxus jeffersonii
ATACACACACATATATACACACACACATATATACACACACATATATAGTGTGTGTTACATATATGTACACACATATATATGTATATATGTATAATATATGCATATATATTATATATATATGTATAATATATGCATATATATTATATATATATATATATATATATATAAATGTCCCCCAAATCACTGAGATAAGCTGCCATCATGCTTGTGGAAGCGAGGCAAGAAAACAGGTGTTTAAAACATTTCAGAAAGATGGCTGTTCCAAACGATGAAAACAAACGAAATTTGGTTGCTCAAAGAAGTAGAGCTCAGTCAGCTGGAAAATGTAGTTCTGTGGAACAGCTCATTGCCCACGACGCCGGATAAATGAAGTGTTGCCGTATTAGCAATAGTAGTCGTCAGAGCAGCTCAATTAATAATATTAGGCAAGCTGCAGCGGTTGGACAGATCGGTGGCGGCGACAAAGGGGAATTCAGGGAACGTGTGGGAAGTCATCTATCTCTGACATAGCTTCAGAGCGACCCGGCCACACAGGCTCACCTGCCTCTCTCCACCAGCCTCGCTCATTGCTCAAAGTGTAATGATGTTTCGAGGTAACGTATTTCTGTCTCGCAACCAGCACGGGCGGTCCCCGCTCCTCCGCTCGCTGTGAAGCCCCTCCCCCCATGCCTCTGTACTTGGGCGCCGGCAGCATCTGGGAATATATATGGGCTTTGGGCCCTGAGCACGGCACAAGGCTCTGGTGAGAGCAAACGGATTCTCCTTGTCTGGTATATTGATGCCAGGCAGCAGAAAGCCAATAAGTGCACGACCTTGTTCCACACACAAATCCGTTCTTTTAACAGGCTTCTCCTCCAAGGCAGCAAGTCTGCACGGGCAGGGAGACCAGAGTGAATTTTCCTTTTAAGAAATGTAGAAGACAGTACTCATTTTTTTCCAACCTTTTTTTTTTCTTCGTCTTTTATTTTCCCAGTTTTCATCAAATATACTTATCAAAGCATCTCCCCTCTTGCACATAATGTTAGCCAAGCCATCTCGCTGAAAGGTCTTCCTTCCTCTAGCGGTTGCTAGAAATGGACCCCAGCCATCTAAACTCACGCCAGATTCTTATCGGTAACAATAGAAACGCCATATTTCTGCCCGTATTCCTATCTGACCTCTTGACTACATTGGACACATGGATATATGGATGGACAGAAAGACAAATAATGAGATGCTACAGGTCAATAGCTGCTTTCAAATCAATACTATAATTAAGAAAGCCCAGCTTTGATTTCCCTGCTGCTGCATAACTCTTGTTTCGGGGTGTGGAAAGTTGAGATTGATTTATCCCATAGCACACCACGAATAAAGCTTTTGAAGTAGAGCAATGTGGCCACAAATGTTTGTTTAACTTACCAGTGTGTTCAGAGGTACTCAGCCTACATGTGATCGTGCCTGTGTAGTCAATAGGGACCAAGAAATATCACAGCACTGTATGTTACCAGACATCGACTATGTGCCAGGCACTGTGCTGGTGATGGCCATTCAAAGACGGATAAAAAAAGAAAAAGGAAAAAGACAAAACCGAACCTGCAACTAAAGGGCAGTGCCAGGCAATGAGGATTAATGAACACCATTTTTTAAAGCCGTTTGAACACCGTTCTATGTTTCAAACTGAAAACCACCCTTTCCTCCCTCTACCCATGAATCAGTCAAGAACAAAAGGAAATGATTCTGAATTTTTCGCTTTCTTTCCAAGCACCTTGGGAAGAGCCAGGCATAGAGCCAAAAAGGAGGGGGATTTTGCTAAGGAAAAACACCACCCTGTTTGGCTTTGATGGGAAAAAAAAAAAGAAAGAAAGAAGCAACCGCATCATGTATCCAGGCTCGAATGATGTGTATAGGAGAAGAGTGTTTTCGTGGATAACTGCCATGGGCAAAACAGCAGATCTAATCAGAAGCACTACACACGTGGATGTTCCCAGCCTCTGGGAGAAGGGAACTCTTACAGCGGCTCGTTCCTAAGTTTTTCTTCTTCAATTCAGCAGAGGGTAGACAGCCTTACAATGCATAAAATATTCCTCACAGCCTCCCTGTCCTCCCAGCAGGGGGGAAAAAAGGCAAGAAAGAAGAAGACTCATCACTAAGACAAACCATTAATTCCAAATTAATTCCAAAGTAATAAAATTCTCTTATCTCCATCACACAGGTGAGTTGTGGTGTGAACATCCGTGAGGTTCCATACATATGAGCCGCCAGAATTGTCACTGCCGCCCGCTCTCCTTTCCGGGGAGCACAGGAGCGGAGTCTTGGCTTCGGGAGACAAGAACGCTCAGATTAATCATCCCCCCATCTTCCCTCTGCCCACCTCTGCCATGTCCCCTTTTGTCTCCCACCAGAGACTGACGCGGCCCTGATGCTCCGCCCGCCGCCGCGGGACTGGCCGCCGCCGCTCTCGTCCTCTAGAGGGCGCTGTGCAGCCCAGGCTCCGAAGGCCTCCCCAAGGTCACCTGCGCGGAGCCTGCTCTCCCACATCCATTTTTTGCAAAGTCTAAACACCGAACAGGCCTGAACAGGCAGGAGTGGGAGAGGGAGCTGTGAGAGGAGGCCGGGCCCGGCGCTCCGAGGCCGGGGGAGGAGAGGCGCTCTCCTCGGGACGGCTTCAGGTGGCTGCAGATGATCAAGCCGAGTGGCTCCAAGTCCTGCCCTGCGTGGTGGCAAACAGAACACCAACCAGGGCAAAACAAGACGGCGGGACAGGGAGGGCCTGTATTACTAAAGACAGCCCCACCCAAGATGTCTGGGCACCGGAAGGACAAAGATACGAAATCCACCAGGAAGCAAACCCCAAATACATGCGTTTTAAAACCAGATCTAACTCAGCTATTTACCAGACCTCCCCGACCATCCCTCTCCGCCCCCCGTAAATACTGGGACAGCTGTGGCTAATAGTCCGCGCGCACCTGCGCCACGCGGCACCGGGTACGTCTGCGCGGATGGCCCCTTCTCTCCTCCCAGCGCCCCTCCAGCACAGTGCTGTTACACCCCACTTACAGGTGAGAAAACAGACACTCGGAGTGAAAACTCACCCGAGGCAACCCAGCCAGCAGTAGAGGGGTTGGGATTTGCACCCGGCTGGTCTGACTCCAGGGTCCACATCCCTAACTACCACGCTCAGTGGAGGCTAAATGCCATGCCTCTGGCAATTGCCAGAAAAACATAACAGCCTTCTAAGCCCCAATAGTAAAATCCAACTCGATTTAACTCCCATCATCCTTGCCAAGATGGGAGAGAGAGGATGTCCCCAACGTCTATTCTTTCTTGTTTTGCAGATCCCAAAGGGTAAGGAATATAGAAAAGAAAAGACATTAGGCTCCTGTAGAAAGTTAGTGAAACCCCTATTAGAAAAATAAAGTAGGGGCACCTGGGTGGCTCAGTCAGTTAAGCATCTGCCTTCGGCTCAGGTCATGACCTCAGGGTCCTGGGATCAGCCCAGCTGGGAGCTCCAGGTGGAGTTCCATGATCAGCAGAGAGTCTGCTTGTCCCTCTACCCCTCCCCCAGCTCATGCTCTCTCTCTCTCTCTCTCAAATAAATAAATAAAATCTTGGGGTGCCTGGGTGGCTCAGTGGGTTAAAGCCTCTGCCTTCGGCTCAGGTCATGATCCCAGGGTCCTGGGATGGAGCCCTGCGCCCTGCATCGGGCTCTCTGCTCAGCGGGAAGCCTGCTTCCTCCTCTCTCTCTCTGCCTGCCTCTCTGCCTACTTGTGATCTCTGTCTGTCAAATGAATAAATAAAATCTTTAAAAATAAATAAATAAAAACTTTTTGAGAGAAAGAAAGAAAGAGGAAGGAAAGAAAAAGAAACTGTGGGGGCCCCTGGGTGGCACAGTTGGTTAAGAGCCAGACCCTTAATTTTTGCACAGGTGGTGATCTCCAGATAGTGAGTTCAGCTCAGAGTGGAGTTGGCTGAGTTTTCTCTCTTCCTCTCCCTCTGCCCCTCCTCCCTTCTCGTGCACAAGCTCGTACTCGCTCTTGCATGCTTTCTCTCTCTCAAATAAATAAATCTAAAAATTAAAAAAAAGAGAGAAAGAAAGAAAAATAAAGTATCTAAGTTAAGGCCAGGGAATCAGTCTCCTAGAACTGTACTAAGACCCAACATTCAGGATATTCCATAGTTTTTTTTTTTTTTTTTTAAACCAATTTGAGCCCGGCCCAGACTTTGAGAGCCCAGCCAGGTGGGATCCTTCTCGTCTCACAGAGGTGCTCAGCTGCCGGCGACTCCCCCTTCACCGGGCCCTCTGAATCCATCCCCTGCCCTCCCTCAGATTTATTTGCTCCCCACTTTACTGAGAAGCTCAGCCTCTCCTCCAGGAATCTCCTTTAGTTTTCCCTCTTCAGCTCAACAGTTAAATATATCTCCGCTTTGGGGAGATTTTCTTTTGTTTTGGCAAACCAAATGCTCTTCCTCCTTTCCAAAGCGTCTTGTCCACTCACACACCTGGTCTCAACCAGGATCTCCTCCTGCCCCTTCGTCTGTCCTGCCCTCGGCTCTTTTACTCTGCCTACAAACCTGTGCTCCCCTCACACTCTAAGAAATGCAGTAAATTAATGAATACAACATTTAAAACCATCCTTTTACCCCTGCCCCTCTTCGTAAGCAGGTTTACAAAGTTGCTCTGTCATCGAGCAACTGGGCCCTAGTTAATGCTAGAGACTCCCAGGCACTTTCCCCTAGATAGTGACTTACAAGGTCTGAGACAAGGCCTGGATGTCTGCCTGATGGGGCTGGCTTGGGGAACACCCCCTTCAGCTCTGCCTTCTGCCTCCACACACGCTGAGCACGTGGGCCCTCATCACCGCCCAGGTCCTCCCCTCCCACTCACCCATAAGCGTACCGCAAAGCTCCCACCTTAACACACTTTTCTCTTGTGGGAATTTCATAACATGGAAAGCCAAGTGGAACTCTAAGTGCCAGAATAGGCTAACCTGCACGGTTCTGGGTGAGGTGAGGGCTGGCCCCTCAGGGAAGCCTGCCCTGAGATTTGTAGGGCAGGAGGGAAGCAGTAGGGTCATCCCCTGATGGCGATCAGGGGAGGGCCTAGGGCTGTTGGCTCAGTGTGTTGGCAGAGATGCCCTCAGGCCCAGGGCTCGTCTTCCTGCAGGAGCTCCTCCTTCGGCTTCTCGGAGTCTTGGGCCAAGCACACATGTAGCTCCATGGCAAAGGACCATGGCTCTGCGAGTCATCTGCATCATCAAGGTCAAAGGCGGTGAGAGACAGATACAGGTTACAATTGGCCTTGTGGGATTGGTTTGTCTCCACAAGTTCCATTGCCCTCGATGTGCCCTGCTCATATCCAATGTTTCTTCTCAACTTCTGGCCCCCACCAGACCCAGAGGCAATAGCCATGCATAGACTTCTCCATGTGGTCTGGTTGCTATGAGAAATTCCATATGGGTGCCCCTCGACAGTGGTTCTGCTTCTCTGGTTAGACACTATTTGATGTACATACTGGTACTAGAAGTGACTCTAGGGGAAGAGAAGCTTAAAGATGGGTTCCTTGACTTAGAACTGGTTTACAGAGAATTGATTCTCCGATTTAAAGGCATTAATGACCTGTCACCAGTGGCAAAAGGAACATTGGTATCCTGTGGCATGCAATGGCAAAATATTCATTAAATTGTCACCTGAAACACTTGTAATTGTCAAGAAGACAAGGCTTTTCATGATCAAGTAGTTGCTGCTATCCTAGATTTTGGTGCAAATAAGGAATATAACAGTGTTGGTTGCTTTGAAGAGTACTAGAAAAGCAAAAAGAGAGAGAGAGAGAGAGACATCTCGATCCCACTTTGAGGTTTGAGGAAAGGAGCAGAAAGCTTCTAGGACTGCCCTAACAGAGCTCTTGTCTCCTGTAGCCAAGATTTCTAGAGGAAGGAAGGGAGGGAGGGAGGGAGGGAGGGAAGGGAGTAAAGGAAGGAAAAGAAGGAGGAAAAATCCAGTCTTAAGGATTGGTGAATTACGAAACAAACTGAATTTGCAATCTTGGATCTCTTATGTTTCATTGTGTTAAAATTATTATGTGCATTTTACCACAATAAACATTTTTTTGAAAAATAAATTATCAAATGAGTCCTTCTTCAGGGCCCCTGGCTGGCTCAGTTGGAGGAGCATGTGACTCTTGATCTCAGGATCATGAGTTCAAGCCCCACACTGAGTGTAGAGATTACTTAAATAGGTTAAAAAAAAAAAAAAGCTTTAAAAAAAATGGGTCCCTCTTCAAACTAATTCTCAAACTTTTCAAATTGGAGGAAACTTTTTAACATTATGAATTTCACCCCTCACATTCCTGCCAACACACACACAAACACATGATGGTAGTTGTACTTTCAGCGTCTTTGAAGGAGAAAATAGGTAATTTTTTTAAATGTTTCAGAGCATTGATAAGGACCCTGAAAAAGAGAGTTCCTGCCAAACCTTATTTGTCAGTCGAATCAGCCCTTTCTCCTTGTCTGAGTTTTCTTTCTGAGTTCCTCCTGTCTCCTCTGAGACAAGTCTTCTTATAGAGGATTCTCCCCATGACCTACCCATATGACTCTCAATGCTTCTAGACCTCTGACCACACACAAGTCCCAGCAGGTCTCAGGAGCTGGAGTACAAAATGTGACCCATGAGGAGATGCATTACACACCAAAAGCACAAACATTTCATGAACTTTTATCAACAGCATCCTGGGAAACGTGTTTAGGAATGAACCCTACAGGTGTTGGTTCAGGATGGAAGGGTATTATTGGACTGCGCCAAATTTGCTGAGAGGGTACACTGAGCAAAGATTCTAGATTTAATGTGTTAACTCAAGCAGCTGTGAATGATTCTAAAAGTTTGTGTCATTGGTTTCCTGGAATACAGAAATGAAAGTGACCTATTCTGAGTAAAGTTGAAATGCCAGAACTTCCTTGGTACACAAAAGTTTTAGTTCACACAAAAGAAGATATCTGGAGGCTATGGAAGATCTGAATTGTAGAGTGGACTTACCATATCTGACCTGTTCACTCATTCCCTAATTATGCCTGCCAGGAGCTCGGGGTCCCTCCTCTCACCAATACTGTGAGAAATGAATTTATGAGGACAGCCCTGCATCCTTGAAGAGCTCCGTGGTGGCTCCTACCTGCAGGCCAAGAATGCCAGTGGGAATTGCTCCCATCAAACTAGCAAATTCACTGGGGTCCTGGGGTAGCAGGGGGCCTTAGTTGTACAGATGAGTTTAACCAGGTTGCCGTAATGGGCAGCAGAGCCAAAACAAGAATCATAATGATTTGACCATCAAAATCTTTGGCATTGACTCATCGATCTCGGTATCCATAGAACTGAAATAGATGTACAACCTACTAGATTTCGATCTCATGACAAGAAGTTGAGTCAAATCATCACACTAGAGAACTGCGGTCCCTCAACCTTTTCCTAGCTTTGAGCTAGTTCACCGACCCAGAGCCTTTGGAATGAGGGTAGACTGGTTTCCCTTGAGAAAGGTCCCAGCTACACAGCTAATAATAATAAACATCTCCCAAAATTCTGTTGTGACTCCTAATCCCGGAAATGCTTACAGACTACAACACTTAACACCGTGGTCTGCCTACCCCTTGAAATTTCCAATCCGTGGCATCCCTGGAATCATTGACTTCTCCTTCTGCTGCATGTCTGAGTCTCCTTCCCAGGTTCTTTCTAATCCTTACAGATGAGCACCCCTGTAGTTCTATCATGGTCCCTTTTCTCTTCCCATTTCCTAAAACACTTAACCTCAGTAGTTCCTTTATCTCTTCAACACAGAGGCTCCAAACTCTTGTTCATCATCCCTGTTTTCCAGTTCACTAACCATCAGACACCTAGACGTACTGCTGCCGCCTCAAAATCATTCCATATCTGCTACAGGCTGAATGTTTGTGTCCCCCTAAAATTTATATGTTGGATCCCTACCCCCACTGGGATGGTGTAAGGCCTTGGGAGCTAATTAGGTCACAAAGGTGGAGCCTTCAGACACGGGATGAGTGACTTTATAAAAAGGACAAAGAACTCGGTGGTCCTCCTTCCACCATAGGAGATTACCAAAAGTGGGCAGTCAGCAACCCTAAACAGGGCTCTCCCCAGATCCCAACCGTGCTGGCACCAGCCTCCAGAACTGGGAGAAATTTATTTCTGTTGTTTATCAGCCTACCCGGTCTGTGGTATTGTGTTAGAGAAGCCCAAACAGACTAAGACAGTGTCATTTTTCCTTCTATTTTCCCATTAATAATACCATGATTTTCCCTGTCGTCAGACTAGAAATATCGGGCCTCCTTGACTCCATTTCTGTCTTTCTCTTCCACATCTTACCAGTCACGAAATACTAGCAATTTTATGTGTAGAGTCTCACCTTTCTATCACTAGAAACACAACCCAACCTCAACTCTGTGTCATCCTGGAGGAAATTCCGCAGCTTTCCACTTCTGTTCTCTTCCCCGTACATCCAGCCTACTCTTCTTCATGTGCGTTCTATTTGGTGTGTGAAGTTCCACTCTTCAAAAACCCACCACGGTTACTACTTGCCTCTAAAATACAGTCCAAGCCCCAGAATTTAGTATTTTTGCCCTTTATTAACAAGCCCTCAATCTGCATTCTTCACCTCATGACATTTTCAGGTGTTTTTACATCACCAGTATTCCAACCAAGCCCTACCATCCATTGAACATGACCCGCACATTCTCATTTCTATATCTTTCTGCACAACATCCCCTGTCTGCTATGCCCTCCTTATCTCCACCTGTTAACTTAGTTCATAAATACCCTTGAACAAATACCAGGTATAAGCCCTTGTGAATAGCAGGGCATTATTCTTCCTTGGATGGCTTGGCCTCTGGCCCGTTGAAATCCTCTGATTCCGACAAAGCTAGTCCATCTACCATCACATCTGTGGACTCCCCCTTGGTCTCCTGGCCAGAAGTGACTGCCCAACCACTGCACTCTTTACTTCCCTCATAGTATTTGTCCACACCAGATGTTATTCATTCATCCCTAGGACCTTGGTCATTGCTGTTCCCTCTGCAGTAAGCTGTTCCAGACTCCACATAACTGATTTCCCTCACCTCCTTCAGTCTCCACTCAAAGCACACCCTCAGAGTCTTCTCCGACCAGTCTATCCAAAAGATCCTCCAACTTTCATCCTACTGAATTTTTTCTTGCTTGAAATCATCAGTACTTAAAGGGGAAGTATGTGTATGTGTGTGTGCCTGTGTGTGAGTTTACAGTTTGCGTGTTGTATGTCTATGTCTCCCCAGTGGGCTACCAGCTCTATAAAAACAAGGATGCTGTTCCTAAAATTGTCCTTTAGAAAGAGCAATCACCTCTCCCTAATCATCTCTCTTAACTTCACAAAGAACACCCAACTAGGAGATTGTAGTTTATATGTTCTTTGGGCCAGATCAGGTTCTTAGACAGGGCTTCCTTTCCCCAATAATTATATCCACGAGTGAAAGGGAGAAAGATATGCATTTATTCTCTCCTGTCCAGCTCGTTGCTTTTGATTTTCTTCCCCTCTCGTTATATCTAAAACAACCACGGCCTTCTTCCCAAGCCTAGCAGGGTCTAAATTGAGAATGTAACAAACATCTCTGAATGAATCCCCCTCCCCAAGAAACAGAATGTTGCCACTCTTTCCCTCTGTTCAATACCCTCCAGGTGATCTGAAATATTGATGGCACTAACCACTGACCACAGTTCTCTTTTAGGGCAGCTGCCCTCAGTGGGGGGTGACCACAGTCCCTTCCCACAGAACAGCCAGGGGACCGGGAGTTGCAAAAGCAGAGAATAATAAAAGCAGGAACCAAGATACTCAGCCCCACACCCACCTGGCTTCAGGGCAGACCCACTGCTTCCTGTCCCATTAACTCTAGAAGGAAACAACCTTGGCAGGGGGCCTCCCTCACTCCTCTGGGTTCTCCAGAGCTTTCCTCCTTTACTTTTGTGGGTAACATAGAGTCAGTATTTTTTTTTAACCGTTGTTGCTGACTGGATAAGAAGGCTCCGTGGGAGCGTCAGTTGTCCCAGCTAGCAGTAGACGAGTCAATGGGCTCTGCTCTCAGGCTTTCCACAGGACAACAAAGCCAGGCCACTTCCCTTTCCCGACCCCGAAGCGTCAATTGTGTTCAGCCCCTTCATTCATGGCCCATGGGAAGACTCCTCGGTATGCATTTGTGGTCTCTGTGATGTGTGGGTCCCTATGGCACACACATCTGTGGCTGGCCTCACCCTTCCTCCCACCAGCCAGATAGGTCCTTCTGCTTCTCTAATACTCGGTCTGATCTATGACTTAATTATCTAGCGTCGATTAATTTAATTCACCACAGAATCAGGCCAAGTGAAAACTGTCAACCCAAAGAAATTCTTCACAGATTCTCTGGTGTATTTCTGAAGGGAATAACAGCCTGTCACTTTTAGACAAGTCGC
Source organism: Taxidea taxus jeffersonii (assembly GCA_003697995.1). Lineage (NCBI taxonomy): Eukaryota > Metazoa > Chordata > Mammalia > Carnivora > Mustelidae > Taxidea > Taxidea taxus. The sequence continues at coordinate 10,456 of RCUC01170103.1, forward strand.
TTGATTTCTCTGGGCCTGGGTTCCCTCACAAATAAAACGATGGAAGTAGAGTTTTCGGTGGCTCTAACACTGGCTGCATATTAGAATCATCTGGGGAACTTGTAAACCAACCATGGGGCCAGAACCCCTCCTTCCTAGACCAATTAATTTAGAATCTGGGGGGAGGGGTGGAGGCCAAGGCCCCAGTATTTTTTAAAAGCTCCCCGGAGATCCTAACAGGCAGCCAACTTTGGGAATCAACCAGCAGATTGGATGATTCCTCCCACAGCTCTAGTGCCAGCCTCACTTTACCCTGAAAGTCCCCACCATGTGCCCTGTCATTTGAGTGACCAAGCACGGCAAGCCATCTCCGAAGTGGCTCACTCTGGAAGGAAAGTAGCCACAAGATTGTTAACCTACCCAGGGAGGTCTTACTGCCCCAAGTAAGAGGTTCAGTTAAAGCAAAATGGCGTCCTCAGAGACTTAATGTGTCTTTCAAGAAGACAGGACCAGGGGCACCTGGGTGGCTCAGTGGGTTAAAGCCTCTGCCTTCGGCTCAGGTCATGATCTCGGGTTCCTGGGATCGAGCCCCACATCGGGCTCTCTGCTCAGCGGGGAGCCTGCTTCCCTTCCTCTCTCTCTGCCTGCCTCTCTGCCTCCTTGTGATCTATCTCTGTCAAATAAATAAATAAAATCTAAAAGAAAAAAATCTTTAAAAAAAAAAAAGAAGAAGACAGGACCGGAGGCCTGCAGGATTTCCCCCGGACTTTTAATCGCTTGAGCAACGCCCAGACAGTTGTCAACACCCAAACCCTCCTTGTGAAGGTGACCTGCCCCTTCCCGCCTCCTTACCCATTCCCGCCCTCATCTCTCTCATCCATTCGTCCCACACATACACACTGTTAAGTGCCTGTAAGTCACTGGCACCGTTCTAGGCCCCGCGGAGGTACTACGGAACAGAAGCAGCCAGAAACCAAAGCACAGGAGAGCCCCGTGGGGGCGATGGGACGTGCTAGAGGAAGCAGCAGGGGGTCAAGCAGAAATAAAACAGAAAGGTGGTGGGCGAGACCTCGTTGCCAAGGCCCGATCTGAGCAAAACCATGAGAGACAACACCTTCCTCTTCCTTTCTCAGCTCTGCAGCTCTGTTCCACACACAGTGATGCACGGCCTCACACTGTCAGGCATTGCTCATTTCCTGCATCCCATTTCCTGACTCTTCACAGCACAGAGCGCCTAGTAGGCAAACTGAGGAAAAACCCTTTGATGGAGAAAAAAGGCAGCAGTCGGCTGAAGGGCTGGCGAAGTGGCATTATCCATAATACCATGCATGGAGGCTCCTCCAAGCTAGTGGCAGCCCAGTGCCTCTCCTGCGCCTGACTCCCCGGAGCTCCGCGCAGCACCAGAGCTCCCTTCCAGTTCCCTTCAAATCCAGAAAGGTGGCCAAATCAATCTATAGAGCAGAGTTTTTCGATGTATGGTATTTTTCTCTAATGAACCTGCCTGCGCCTTGGCTTCTCGCTTAAAGATATAGGCAGCAACCATGGCTTCAGATGAGCAGTGAATTTATAATAAAACTGAAATCCACCGTCGTCTTTTCCCCCTCTAGTAAGCCACACCCTCTCTGACAAGCACAAAAACGCCCGCTCCTTTAGTGGGCATCAAAGTTGCAAAATAAACAAGAAGCTGGGCCTAAATACAAAACGGTAATTTTTTTTTAAAGATTTTATTTATTTATTTGACAGGCAGCGATCACAATCAGGCAGAGAGGCAGGCAGAGAGAGAGCAGGGGAAGCAGGCTCCCTACTGAGCAGAGAGCCCGATGCGGGGCTCGATCCCAGGACCCCGGGATCACGACCCGAACCGAAGGCAGAGGCTTAACCCACTGAGCCACCCAGGCGCCCTGCAAAATGGTAATTTTTTAAAACGCATTTTTGATCTTGGAAGATTCTTTCACTTGAAAAATCATGTAATATTAATTTGAACACTAAGTCTGCCTGCTTCCTTGCGCCCTGGCTTGTTTAGGGAGAAATAGTCAGATTTTTCTTTTCATTTTCCAAGTAGAAAGTACCATAATATTGACAATGCTTTTCCAAAACGACACAGGGTCTTATATTAGGTGTTAACAGGAGAAGGCAAAGCTGTATTTTAAACTATGATGACCTAAGAGCTAAAGGATGCCAAAAAACATAGCAGTTTTTGGAATGAGCACACAGCTTGGAACCAGGCACCATGTTTTTTAATTCAGATAATAGGGGCGCTTGGCAGGTTTTGCTTTGCCGAGTCTGCATGATTTGAGTCTACAATCACCAGCTCTGAAGCCTCAACCTAAGTCTCAAGATTAGTGAGATCTTAGGGCCTGTACTCAGTACCATGCGGGACCAGAGTGGAAGAAAGATGAATGGAAACCAGGTCCACGTGTGCAGCCTTAAAAAAGAAAAGGTTTATGTGTCTGCAGTCTCTGGAGGCTTATAATAGAACCTCAGTAATAGCCGAGCTGGAAAAGAGGCAGGGGCCTGGAGCTTCATCCCCTGGAGGAAGAAATCATGATATTGTCAAGTAGTGAGAAAAATAAAAAGTGGAAAATGTTACCAACAAGAACGTCGGACTGAATGGCAGACTGTATTATATTTTGTTATCTTTTGTATTCAAAGATAATGTGCCCGACAGTGATTATTGTCTGAGCCTTAGCACGAGGCTTAAATACCAATGGGGAAACTCGAGAGTCTTTTCCATGCTCTATAAATTGTTCCAGGCTTTGCTGCAGCCCTATCACTATTTGTGTCTCTGCAGCTTAGATTCATGGTTAACCCGAAGCCTTTGGTCCAAGGGTAAGGAGCTCACGCCTTCCCTCCCACAATGGGTTGGATGTTTGGCTCATGGCTGAGGTTTAGCCAAAGTCCAGGTTACAGAGAATAGCTGTGATGCCACTGTTGTTGTAGGAGGGACATACCTCTTATCCCCACCCCATAACCTAGGAAACAGTGGAGCATGTAATGGTGGTAGAGGGCATTGAGTCAAAAGCACAGACCGAGCCTCGAGTCTCACAGCTCTGCTCAGATGAAATGCTGGGGTTCAGAGAAGAGAGTCACCCCAACCACAGCTGCCCTTTATCAAGCAACTACACCAAGGATTTACATTCGGTACCTGACTGAATTCTCACAACAGTCGTGCCATATAAGGTTTGCAATCTTCATTTATAGATGAGGACACTGAGGTCCAGAGGTCCTCAGTTATTTGTCAAAGAGTTAATAAAGAGGACCTCTGGTTTCCGGGTCAGCATATAAGGAGCTAAAAGTAGCCATTCTGTCCTAACAAGTAAAAAGTGGGGGAAAAGAAAAAATCAGCAATTCTTAGATCCATCAAAGAAGGGAGGTCACACAGCAAACCCCAAAATTGCAGAGAAAGATAATGGAAATACAGAGAACCACAATCTGCCACAGCAGAAACCAATACAGAAACCAGAGCCAGGGAGAAAAACCTGAACCATAATTGATGAATTGCTAGAGTCTTGGTGTGGGCAAATCTCAAAGTTAAAAACTCCAGGAGGGCCCAGTCACAAGCGGAAACCCACACATCTGTTTTACCTCCAGGAGCTCAACTAGATCCTCATAGTAAATATCAGAGAAACATCCCCCACAGTACCAACAGGAAGAGAGCAAGAGTGGGCAGGAAAGGGAGAAGCAGTCTCCTCGCTGAGCAGGGATCCTGACCTGGGGGCAGGGGGCTCAATCCCAGGACCCCGAGATCACTACCCAAGCCAAAGGCAAATGCTTAACAGCCTGAGCCACCCAAGCACCTCAAGCATTCTGTTGTTTCTAACAAGGCCTGCACTCAGGACAGCCTATTTTATCAGAGCATAACCCACTTGGTGGGGAGAGACATTGCCAACTCTAGCCTTCTCCAGCCATGCTATCCCACTTGAGTGGAGAAAAATCTGAAACACACCGATGAAGTTCCCAGTCCAGGGGAACAGGCTCACCAAAACCTTGAAACCTAATCATGGACTACAGAGCACTTCCCCTCCCCCTATGCCTTCTCACCACAGCACTAAAGGCCTCTTTACTGCAGCTCTTTCCACAAAGTACATCATGTCCCCCTTTCAATAAAAATTACAAGGCATACTAAAAGGCAAAAAACAAAACAAACACACACACACAGATTGAAGAGCATCAGAACCAGAGACAGATATTATAGAAGTGTAGGAATTAACAGCCCAGGAGTTTTTTGAAACTGTGATTAATACGCTAAGGGATTTGACAGAAAACGTAGGCAATACGAAAGGACAGATGGATAGTAGAGAGATCAAAACCACTGTACCAGAAATGAAGGATGCCTTTGATGGGCTCGTTAGTAGGCTGCACACGGCTGAAAGAATCCCTTTGCTTGAGGATATAACAGTAGAAACTGAGAAGCAAAGAGAAAAAAGACTGAATAAAAATAGAACATCCAAAAACTAAGGGACAACGACGAAAGTTATAACTTATGCATAACGGGGATGTCAGAAGGAGAAAAAAGAAAGAAACAGAAGAAATATGTGAAGCTATAATGACTGAAAATTTCCCCCAAATTCATGTCAAACACCAAACCATAGGCACAGAAATGTCAACAGCCCGGAGCATGATAAATGCAAAAACAAAAACAAATACAAAAACACCTATACCAAGTTCAGAAGATCCAGGATAAAAACCTTCAATGAAGCGCAAGGAAGAAAATACCTTAACCTGTCAAGGAGCAAAGATAAGAAGTGTATCTGACTCCTCCTTGGAAACCAGACAAGCAAGAAAGAAGTAAAGTGAAGTCTCTAAATTGTTAAGAAAAAAAAAATAAAAATAAACAAACAACCCTATCATCTAGATTCTATTCTCTCTGAGATTAGCCTTCCAAAGTGCAAGAAAAATAAAAGCCTCCTGAGAAAAAAATTGAGGAAATTTGTTGCCAGGAGGGCTGCCTTGCAAGAAATGTTAAAAGAAGTTCTTCAAAGACAAGAAAAATGATAGAAGTCAGAACTAACCCCTATATTAGGAGATGAAGAATATTGGAAACTGGATGAGTGAAGGTAAAACAAAAATGTTTATAGGTCGTGTTCTTAATTGATCTCAAAGATAACAGTTTATTAAAAATAATAGCAATAATAATAATAAGCAGATCCCAAGGAGTGTATGGAAAGATGCTCCACATCATATGTCATCAGAGAAATGCAAATTAAAATGAAAATTAAGTACATACCACACAGCTATCAGAATGGCCCAAATCCAAAACACTGACAGCACCAAAGTCCAGTGGGAACGTGGCGCTCATGCTGGTGGGAGCGCAAATTGTGCAGCCACTTTGTAAGGCAGTTTGGCAGTTTCTAACAAAACTAAGCATACTCCCACCATCTTATCTAGCAATCATGTCTCCCGGTATTTACCCAAATAAGGTGAAAACTTATGTCCTTCACGAAAACCTGGAACACGTGGATACTTATAGCAGCTTTATTCATAATTGCCAAAACTTGCCAAAATGTCCTTCAGTAGATGAATGGATAAATACACTGTGGTACATCCAGACAATAGAATATTATTCAGCACTAAAAAGAAATCCATCTATCAATTAAAAGAAATGCACATAATTAAGTGAAAGAGGCCAGTCTGAAAAGGCTACAGAGTATACAATTCCAACTATATGACATTCTGGAAAATGCACAACTATGGATACAGTAAAAAGATTGGCGATTGCCAAAGGAGGGCTGGAGAGAGGGAAGGATGAATAGGCAGAGCACAGAGGATTTTTAAAGCAACAAACCCATAATGTACCATACTGTGATGGTGGATACAGGTCAACATCTGTCAAAACCCACAGAATATACAACACCAAAAGTAAACCCTAATATAAACTATGGACTTTGGGTGATAATGTGTGCCAAGGTAGGTTCATTGAGAATAACAAATGTACCACAGCATCGCTGTGTGTGGATGGTGGGAAAGGCTGAGTATGTGTAGGGTTAGGGAACATATGGGGAATCTCTGTACTTTCCATTAAAGCTTTAAAAATGCTCTAAAAAATAAAGTTATTAATTAAAAACATAATAAGTTCTAGAGCTAGAAAATGTGATCTCAGCTAAATTTAACTGTAAAACCTTTGCCTGACCTGGTAATACGACAGCCTCTAAGATTAAAGTAGCAGTTCCCAAGATGCTCAGTGAGACCCTACAACATTCTATGTGCCTTTGGCCCTTTCTTCTTGAGGCTTCCCAATTCTAACTTGTTTTCAACAGCCAAGGAGATCATATTGTCACCCACGCCACACGGTGAGGAGCTTTATGACTATACCCAGCCATAATCAATTAGGAAATGCTTTAATCTCATCAATAAGCACTAAATTCTAGTTTATCAGTTATGTATCCCTGACCAACAAACCATCCCAAAACATAGGGGCTCAAAACAACAGCAATTTACTATTTCCCATGATCCCACAGGCGAGCCAGGGTCTTCTGCTCTCACTTGAGCCAACTCATACAACCATAATCCCGGGTAGACCAACTGGGGCATGGGCTCAGCTCAGATAGCTGAGATAGCTGAGTCTCTCCCTCTCATGGTCTTCTGTGCTGGGCTTCTTCATCTGATCTCAGACGTTCAAGACAACAAAAGCAGAGGCTCTAAACCCCCTAAGCCTTAGCCTCCAAAGTTGTACCATGTTCCTTCAAGCTATTTCCATTGGTCAGAGCAAGTCATAAAGCCAGCCCACATCAACAGAGTGAGGAAGCAGACCTCTCGATGGGAGAAGCAGCAAAGTCACATTGTAAAGAGGCATGAAGACAGGAAGGCATGACTTATTGGGGGCCATTATTGTACATATTATTGTACCATGGTCTTGCCTTTGGGCTCAGGGATTCACATTCCAACTCCCCAAAGTCTCACCCAACTCCAGCATCAGACTCAGAGCTCACGATACCAGGCAAGTCAGGTCCAGATGGAAAGACAGGAATAAGATAACTGCAATAGACACTCCTATTTAAAAAGGAGAAAGAGAAAAGCTCCTAGGTGGCTCAGTTGGTTAAGCATCAGACTCTTGATCTCAGCTCAGGTCTTGATCTCAGGGTCTTGATCTCAGGATTGTGAATTCAAGCCCATGTTGGGCTCCATGCAGGATGTGGAGCCTACTTTAAAAAAAAAAAAAAAAAAAGGAGAAAGAGAGACACAGAACTGTCACTGGCCCCTAACAATTTTGAAATCTGGCTGGACACGTGTTTCAAGTTTCCTCTTCTTCGAACAGGGAATATTCCTTGATTGGGAACCAGATGTGCTCCTTAGGAGTGGACCCTTCAACTATTTTTCCCAGCTTTTGGCTCTGCCCCAGACTTAGGGCTTTACTCTCTGAGACACCTTCTCTTAATGACAAAAATGGCCCATGTTTGCAGCTAAGAAGCGTTCTTAGTCATCTTCCTGCCCATAGAAAGTTGGGAGCCCAGAGGCCTTGTTTTCATTTGAACTGTCCCTTTCAGTCCAAACTGACACAGCTCTCTTAAATTCAATACTCTCAAAACCTCTGTGGGTTTCCCGTGAATTTTATACTGTTTTCCTCCATGTCCCAAAGAGACACGTCCATCATTCCTTTCAAGACATGCCTGTCTGTACATTAGACATGTCATATTGCTGTCGTTTGATGCCCTTAGGATTCTTAGAAAACAGTGTGTCTGGCTGACAGGGTTGTTTAGGAACCTTTGCAAATTTTTCAGAAATGGTAGCAAAGATCCTGTGGCCACACCCTTGATTCAGTGTTTACCTTGAGTCTGTTTTTTATTTGGAGAATCTTTTGCCAACTGGAGACACTGGAAATGGAAAATCATTTTATTTTCTAAACATAAATGTCCTGGTTCTTCTATACTTCCTGCAAATTCTAATTATAAACTAAATATTTCATTCTTCCATTCATTTCTCTCTTCCCAAGTTAAAAAACAAAAACAAGCCAGTGGACACTTTTAACATTTGGCCCTGGCCAAGGCCACCAGGTCACCAAGCACATTTTCTACAACCCTGGTCCCCATGGCATCAGCTTGCCCGATAGGCAGTGTGGGTCACTCCCTTCCAGCCTCCAGTAGCAAATCCTTCACTGTCCTTCCAGCTTCTTCTACAAAACTCCATGCTCTCCTCTCAGCCTCCACCAACCCAGTCCCAAAGCCAGAACTCATGTCTTGGGGTTTTCTTCAATTACACCCATGCCAGATACCAGTTTCTGTATCTGCTACTTATTATTGTACAACAAAACACTCCAAAACTGAGTGGTTTCAAACAACCACAATGGATTCTGTCTCATTATTCAGTGGATTGGCTGGGGAGATCTGCTGCTGCTCTTTCCTGGGCTGCAACCAACTGGCAGGTTGGCTTCACCTGGGCTTTTCTCTCCAGAAGCTCCCCCCATCCTGAGTTCATAAATGCACAGGGATGGTAGTCTTGGACAATGAGAAGGCAAAGGTGAAGTTTCCAAAACTTCTAGAAGCCAGCTTCAGAGGTTACCCCATGTCACTTCTACCATATTCTATCAGTCAAATGAAGTCACCAAGCCAGCCCATAGTCAAAGGATGGAGAAAGGTACTCTACATCTTGATTGAAGGAACAGCAAAGGACATGCATACAAGGAAGTGTGATTCATTAGGGGCTAGTGTTTATAATAACCTACACATAATATATATTTTTATGTATAAGAATAGGTAAACATATCTGCACAATACGATTTTTTTACATCTGAGTTTGGAATCAAGATATTTTCTTTACTAGTTTATTTAGATAAATACAGTTGAGTCACAATACTTTATGATTGTCAGCTAGTGAATGGCCTGTAGTATATTTGGCAAAAGTAATGAATTTTTAGTGATTTGAGATTTTCCTAGAGCTCCTAGCTAGAAAATGTTTCCTGTGAAGTAAAATGATATTGCTGAGGAATTTGGGTGGAAATTATAGGGTTTATAGATTAGCAAAGTGAGAATTAATGAGGTTCCTCTGTCTTTACTGCAACCTAAGAACTAGAATTCCTATAAAGAAATTAGTTCTAAGAGTGGAGGCCTTTTTCAAATCATTCTGGCAAAGATGGCATCAGGTTGAAAGCAAAAAGCTGTAAAAGTCTAAATTTTGCCATTATAGAGATCATTTTTATTGCAATGTATAATTTTTATTAATTAAATTTTCACATGGATAACTTAGCAATAAAATTATTTTTTAGCAATAAAATTATTTATAATCTTAGAGTATGTCTATAATCTTACTGTGTAATATTTTTCACAAAGGTTTAGGACAATATAAGCTATAGTTGCCTATCTTTATTCCTCAGAGTCACTTTTACTGTTTAAATTAAGAAACTTTCATATATTAAAGTAAAAGTTCTTATTTCTCAGACATTTGGGAGTGAAATAAAGTGTTATTTTTACTATCTTCAGAAATGCATAAAATGAGTGATTATAAAAATACATCATATTATTACTCATCGTCTTTCAGACTTTAAGGGCACTAATAACAAAGTTGAGCTAAGGAATATTGAATAAAATTGCTTTAGCTGGGAGACACTTAATTTTACATATAGAGGGAAGATCCAATCAAATTAGATGAGGTAGGATCGTATGACTTAATTTATAGTACTATTATGCCATCCTAATTGTTCAGTAGTCTTTATCAGGCTAAAAGTTTTGACCCCATGGATGATAACTTGAGACACATTGATAAAGCCAGCTTCAGAATAAATTATGTATTCACGGAAAATTAAAAATCTGTGTGCAGACCACTTAAATGTATTAAAAATTTCAGCAATTCATCTTGTAAAATCTTCCCCCAGCACCATTTCAAGTCTGACAGCCATCCTGCCAAAAAACTTAAAATGTACAATGGCTTTAGGAAGTACCCAGGGTAGTCATACTCGAGACAAGATAGAGTGGAAGTTTCCCAGGGATGGGAGAAGGGAAGAATGGGGATTTCATAAGGGTGGCTGATGATAACCATAGCACAGCTATGTGAATAGACTTCACGCCACTTGATACACTCTTGAAAATGGTCAAAATGGTCAATTCTATTTATATGAATATTTCATCGCTATTTTTAAAATACCAAATGAAATTAAATCTGACAAAATAAGTGCAAACACTTAAGAATGTGTATAAGTACAAAAGAAAACAATACCATAGAACAGAATCCACATCAACAATGACACTAAGGTATCGTAATCAAAAAAGTATGGGGAAAAGAAGTGCTTGCTCATCATGGCAGCTCGGACCCACTAACTCAGATGAAACCCTGTTTAACCGGATGAACTACCTTCAGGAGAAGCCGTTGCTGAGACGCCAGTGAAAGTGGGCACATTCAGTTGGAAAAACAGCTCATAGCTTGGGTGACTGAATAATGATGTCTTGCCTTTATCTCTGTTTACATTTTTTCTTCTTTTTTTTTTTTTAGTATCAGGACTAGCTTAAGTATCTCCATGCCTTGCTGTATTTACAGATCCCAGGCCAAAATTAGTGACCTCCACGCAACATCTCAATTACTTGCAGTTCCAGTCTCCTTTCTTATCATGTTTTCACATGCCCCAGTCTTCCTCTGGTTGATCCCCAGCCAGCTTTCCAGGCCAGACTCACTGAGGCTCCCCCTTCCTGCTCCGCTCCCTGACTGCTGTCCTTGGAGTGTTCCTTATCGCTCCAGTTTCCCTTCTAGTGTTTGCCTGATTACCTGAGAGTTTTCCCAACAAATTCAGGAAACTTTCGGAAGACTAGGACTGTGTCTTGCTCATCCCTGTAGTCCCAGAGCCTAATACAGTGTTTGGCCCACAGTACACAGAAAATACATGTTTGTTGAATGAATGAAGAATTAAATAAATGGTATACCCTTTCCTAAATTTATAAAAATGGCCATATTTCAAAAGCCAGTTCAGTCCCAGGGACACTGATCTGGGGACCTGGGCATCTGTTGGGAGTGAAGCCAGGATGAGCCATGTGGAGATGGGGCAAAACCAGCCCAAGAGCAGCAAAGGGTGGAGGAACGTTGGCTGGTACTTTATAAGAAGATATTATGGGGTGCCCTGGAGGGCTCCATCGGTTGAGTGTCTGACTCTTGATTTCAGCTCAGGTCATGGCCTTAGGATCTGGGAGGATCAGGCCCTGCATAGGGCTCCACGTTCAGCAGGGAGTCTGCCTGGGATTCTTTCTCTCCCTCTCCCTCTGCCCCTCCCCTCTGCTCATACGCTAGATAACTAAATGAAATTTTTTTAAAGTAATAAATAAAAATATATTACACTTTCCAACTGGTGCATTCCAGAAAGTAATTTTTCTTCCAGCAGGTCATTGTAACTATCGCATTCAGAGTCAATCCTTGAAGGATCTGTGAAGAGCTATAAAGCTGTGAAGAGTAATCCCTGACCCATTTGCTCCCGAAAAAATTGTTTTTCACCGGGCTCATTGTACATATATGTACACAAATACATCAACCGGATCGAAAAAGCTTTTAAAAAATCTGTTTAAATATTTTATAGTAAATAGAAGAAAAAACACAAAACATTCTAAGTACAAATTAAGTTGTACTTATTTGTGAGCCTCAGTTGATTTCCTGCCTGCACCTCCCATTCCCTCATCCATGCTTGGGTAGGACTACTCATGATGGCAAACAAGAGTCTGGTGACCACCAGAGCCAAGTAAGGAAGCACATGGCAGATGCAGCAGGTGTCGGAGGAAAGGGGGGTCATGCCCCAACTATCCCTTCTACATGTAAACCATTCTTTACTCCTGACCAAAGACCAAGGGGCACTGACTCTATTGCACACGGAAGGATATATATTCCTAAGCAATCCTTCCTTATAATAACTACTAGAATAAAGAAAATAAGATACTAGATCTGCCCGTTTTGGTGGCTCCTCAACTGGTAGAAATTTGTCCTCCAGAACTCTAATATTTCAAAAATCCCAGGAAAGGTAGAACTATACCAGAAAGAAGCAGAAGGGAAAAAAAATTCCTATGAGCAAAGGCCAGCTCAAACCCTAGAGAGCTTCTCCCCCCTCCTAAGCACATGTTATAGAAAATAAACAATATTTTCATTTAACAACAGATGGTTCAACACTCATTGCTATGCCAGGACCTAGCAGTGAATAAATGGCTTCTCCTTCTTGGAATAAGCATCTTCTCTTCCCAGTTGGACTCTAAGCCTGGGAGGAAAGGGTTTACAAAATCCTGTGTCTTCGAGTTGCCAGCACCCGGCTTAATAGCCTTCAGGAACAAGGGCTAACATGGCATTAGGGGTGGTGAAGGATAACCCAAGGGGCAAGATGAAAGGGGAAGGTAAGACCAAACAACTAGCTCATTTCATTTATATTTATTCAACAAACAGGTTTAGTGCCTACTATAAAATTAAGATATTGGTGAAAGCTAGCATTCTCTCATTTTAGATATTTATCATTTATTATCTCTCATAGTTCTAAGAGTTGACTGAGCTCAGCTGGGCACTTCTTGCTTGGGGTTTTCAATGTCATTTCAGGTGGATAGCAGCTGGGGTTAGAGTCATCAGAAGGTTCGACATAACTGCACATCCAAATTGGCTAACTCAGTTGTGGACAGTTGATGTCATTTGTTGGCTGGGAGCTCATTGCTGGGAGGAATTACGTACTATCAAGCTGTACACAACAGGGAACCTGGCCTCCACCATGCTTCTCGAAGAAAGCAGCTGGGTCCTGAGAGGGAGTGTCCTAAGAGGGAACATTCCACGAGACCAAGGTATAGAAGCAGCAAGATCCTTTGCGACCTAGCCTTGAAAGTCATAGGGTGTCACTCCAGAGGCAGCCCAGATTCAAGGCAGGGACAACACGAGAGCGTGAGTAAAGGAGGCATGGCTCCTGGGTGGGGGCAACTTTGGAGAAGAAAAAAAAAAATTATATATATATGCAGATGCTACACAATGTGTTTTACACACATTATTTCATTCACAAAAGACCTAGTAGGCGGGGATAAGCATCCCTAATCTTACTGATGAGGAATCTGAAGCTCAGAGAAGCCATCTATGTAACCTAGCAATAATTCTATTCTGTGAATGAATTCAGAGCATGGTCAATGTATGATCTGCCACTATTAACCCGAAACACTCTTGCTCAGCTCTCTCTAGAATGCGAGGCTTTGTTCTCAAGAGTACTGTTGGAAATACGAATGGGAAAGGAGTGAAATCCCTTTTCTCCAGGAATTTTATAATCTGGGGTGTCTGGCTGGCTCAATGGGAAGAACGAGCAACTCTTAATCTCGGGGTGGTGAGTTCAAGCCCCACAGTGGGATAGAGATTACTTAAATAAATGAAACCTTAAAAAAACTTTTTATAGTCTAGTGAAGCCAGAAAATGTTGAGGAAATCTCCATTTTGACAGATTCTGCTCTATCCAATCACTAAAGTTAAATTTGGGGAATATCTGAGAGAAATTGGCCTGAAAAACCTCCTTGCTCCTTGTTGTGTTCTCCAGAGAGACCGAACGCAAAGGGGAAGAATAAGGAAAATGGAGTGCCGAGCAAGGTCTTGAGCATAGGAGTCATCAGAGGAACCACCAGGAGACTACGGAGAGGAAGGCCCCACCACCATGCCTAGCTGGATTCCCTCACAACAAGGAAGGAAGCTTGTCTGTGAAATGTGTAAACATTTAAATACTACCGATTCCTCTCCAAGAGGCTATGCAGACAGTATACCTGAGTCTTTTTATTAAAGAGTGGGTTTAAAGGGCTTTTTTTTTCCCCTTTCCCACTGTAGTAGGTAAATAGCCAGATAACCAGCAACCGTTTTTATCACATTGTTGATCACTTTTTCTACCTACGGGACAATAATTTTCCACTCTGTAACCCAATCAATATGCTATCTACCACTGTTAACTCCCCACCCTACTCTTCTCACACACAGATTCCAGATTTTTAAAAGACATTCCAACTTTTTAAAAAGTTTCAGGCAAGCGAAGTCTGTGGTATCTTTTGATTCAAAACTATGACTTTCGTTTTTAACCAAAAAAAAAAGAGAGAAGTGTACATGTTCTTGCTCTCAACTGTTAAAAGCCTGAGAATTTAGTTTTAAGAACTTGAGTCACAGCACACCTTATTTGTCCCCTTGTGTCTCGCTACTGCAGCCCTAGGTGTTTTGTATAATGCATGAGTGAACCCCGCTTAGAAACAGAAATGCATTTTCAATAAGTATTTATTATGTTGTTCTGAGCATACAGCTTTAAATTTGCCCGCTGTAGCTTGAAGCATTACACAAACTGTTGGTCTGCTGACTGCCTCTCTGGCAGCAACACACACAGAAAATAGATTGCTAAGGGTTTTTTTCCCCTCCTCCCCCACTCCTCCTCTCTCTCCGGTTTCTCTCTTTTTTTCCCTTTTTTTTAAACCAGTCGTGAACATTTTTTAATCTTGTGGCATTTTTAATCAACACGTATTTCCTTCCAGGACCTATGATCCTCTATTGATTCCCATTAAAATGCTTTTCTTTTCTTTGCCCCCTCTGCTGATCGAATTTCAGATCAGCCACAGGATATGCAACTAACCTTCCGGCACTACTGAACCCAACCGAGCGAGGGTGATCAAAAGGCTTGATGCATTCATTAAACATTCCCATCGCCGGGGCAGGAGCTCTAATGGAAGCTATCTCTTTGCGTTGCGTTTTTTTTTTTCCTTTTTGTCTTTTGCCCCCACCTCCAAAAAATGTTTTTCGCCTTTGATCGCAAGGGGGAGGTGGGGGAAGAACAGGAGAACAAAAGAGACCTATCTTTTTCCCCGGGGCTGACGTCAGTTTGATTTTACTGACAACTATTCGAGCGTGTGTAGCAGTTGGAAGCGGCCCCCAGCCCGCCCCCGCCCCCCACACCTTCCACTTTGGGGAGAAAACAAGACTTTTAGCGGCTCCGGAGACGCGCCCCGAAAATGGTCCGCTCGGGCTCTGCGCTCGAAGCCCTCCCGCCCGCTCGGCAAAGGGCATTCCGGGCTTATTTGTGTGCACGGTCTTTACTGGGGCGGAAAACACGCGGCGGGGGAGGAGCGGGAACAGGCGCTGGCCGGGCGGGGAGAGCCCGGAACGTTCCTCCCCGCCGCAGGGAGAGGACGCGGGCGGGGAAAGAGGTCCCCACCGCCGCGGGCCGCGAGGGGTCCGGGCCCCGGGCGGCTGCGGGCGGCTGCGGGCGGGGCGGCGGCGCGAGGGTTCCGGCAGCGCGGAGCCCGGGCGCAGGGACCCGTCGCCCCCGTGGGCGCGCGTGCGCGGCGCTGCCCCCCCGCCCCACGCCCCGGCCGCGGCGGCCTCGGCGGCGCCAGCTCCCTGCTCTGCTAGCGCGGCGGCGGGCGGGCCGCAAAACCCGGGCCGGAGTCGGCGCGGACGGGGTCGGGGCGGCGCGGCGGGCCCCGGGCGTTGGGGAGGCGGCGCGGGGACCGCGAGCGGAGGCGGAGGAGCCCCGGCGGTCCCGAGGGCGCGCGCCGCGAGGAGCGGGCAGTCTCCGGGATCCCGCACCTGGCTGGGGCCCAGGTGTGCGGCCCGCGAGCCCCGTGCGAAGTCCCCTTCGGGCCTGGGAGGAACTGCGTCCAGGTGGGGCACAGCCCGTCTGCAGTTGCCAGGAGCCCGAACATCTATAACCGACCTAAACCATTTCTGGAAAAGTGATATTTTCCAGGCTTTCGTGAAACAGTCATTACTTCTATTCTAAGTCTGGAGGGAAATGTGCATCCATTTCAGGGGAGAAAGAAAAATGTGCAAAGTAGACTGATTCTGGGAAATACGGGTAATGGGGTTGGACCGGTGCCTGGTGTCCACCCACTGGTCCGTTCCCCTGAGCACACCTGAGACATTTGTTCATTAAGATAATGAAGCGCGGTGGGTGCTTGCTATCAGCTAAGTACTGCGGCACATTTGCCCGGGGCCAAAAGGCGAATTTAAAAATGGATCCCATGCCTCAGGATCTTGACTCATTTTCTTAAGGAAAACATGCATCATGGCAAGTCAAGCGCTGTTGGCTGGACCCTGTTCGAGCGGGGCGCGTTGCACGTACCTGCATTTCAGCGTTTACCGCACTGGATTGAAAGTATGTGTGCGTGCACTTACCTGTCTCCCCAGAGGCCGAAGATTCCTAGACAGTGGATACCAAGCCTGGTGCTTTGTATCTGCCCCCAACACTTCACAGCACACCCTAAGTGCTTGGGTAAATGTCTGAGTGAGTGCATACTGCAGATAAGGAGCACAGAGGAAAGAACATTTAATTTTGGCTAAGGAAATGGGTCAGAGAAAGGCTTCCTGAACGAGCAGGTTTCTGAGCTGGACTCTGAAGACCAACCAGGGATGATCGAAAAGACCATTCGAGACTGAGGCAAGGCGAGTGAAGGACAGAATGTGCAGTGGGCGAAGATGTGGATGTGAGCAGGGGGTAAGCAAGGAGGTTGGAGCTGGAAGGCACTAAATGCCTTGCCATAGCGGCCACAGCCAGGAAAACACAAAACATCCGGTTTGACGATTCTAGAATATGGGCATGCAGATATAAAATAAAATATAGGGTATACGTATATTTTTTAAAAAGAAGACACAAAGAAAAAAGTACCCCCCAAAAGGGACAATTTTATACGGGAATTTCAGAAAAATCATATGAAACCAAAAAGAAATACCAAGGAAAATCCCTCACTTAAGACTCTGGGAACAAAAACATCTTGATAGCATTTGAGGGGGGTCTGTATAGAGGAGGGAGAGAAGAGAGATAACAGTGGACCATTACACTGTTTCTTATTGGTGAAGACAGGAATTGGTTAAAAATTTTAAAAGCTAGTAGACATTTATATTAAGAAAAATGAACTTCAAAACAAGAGAACAGTGATACACTGAAAACAAGACAAATGTTGGTCATTAAGGAATTCTAACTAAATTGTGGCCCAGTCAATAGAATATTATGTAGCCATTAAAAATGAAGTATATTTATTACAGAGATAGTCACAATATGTTGTTATGTGAAGATGCAAGTTACAAGTCAGAATGTCTGGGAGGACATATCTAAAATGTTAGCAGTGGGGGCGCCTGGGTGGCCCAATCGGTCAAGCATTAGGCTTTTGACTTCAGCTCAGGTCATGATCTCAGGGTGGAGAAATGGAGCCAGCATTGTTCGGGCTCTGCGCTCAGCATGGAGTTGGCTTGTCCTTCTCCCTCTCTCTCTGCCCCTCCCCCTGCTTACACAACATGGGCCCTCGCCCGCTCTCTCTCAAATAAATAAATACATAAAATCTTTTTTAAAATAAAAATAAAATGTTAACACTGGTTCTCTCTAAATGTTTCTGATTATTAGCCGTGCTCTGCTTTCTCCTTCAAACCTGCGCTCTCTGAATTTTGAGAATGAGCAGTTATTACCTTTTAATTCCAAAATAAACACACGGTTGAATCAAGCTTTAATCTCTTTTCAAATGTACATGGATCTTTCTTATGAGAGTGAAGTGACGTCTGTGGCATTGGAAATCCATGGCAAGTGGAGAGAGGACAGTCCTGCAGTCAGGCTGACCTGAGAGTTGCCCAAATGGCCATTTTTTTTTATCCCCTGTGCTCTCTGGCTCAAGCTACTTGGAGACCTGTCTGGGCGCAGTAAAATGTAGATCGTAATCCTATCTACAGCGTCGTTGTGCCCGCTGGATGGAACAGCTGTAAAATGCTTAGCACTGAGCGCTGCCCCTTGCCCCCTGAAGGGTGGTTCAGTAATTGGAAGCTTCCATGGAGGAGAAAGCGAAGAGGCTTTAGAACACACCATTCTTATCAGACCCTCCCTCTTGGTGGCAGCCATTAGTGCTGCCCGTAAATCCTCCTCCCCCCCCCCTCACAGACGATGAGACTACACGGCCTCACCTACTTCAAGTTTCCAGTGACCATGTGACAGGCCCTGGCCAACAACATGAACAGAAGGAACATGTGTTACCAGTTAGCATCTTGCCGTGTTCTCTTTATCCATCTGCTGTGACAACCAGCAATTTCCAGGCAGTAGCTGCTCTGTCTGCCCCGATCCCACACTGAGGAAAAGCAGAGACTGGTGCCTCTCCACAGACCTGTAGCACGAGGAGCAAACCTTTGTTGTTGGAAGCCACTAAGATCTGAGGGCCTGTTTGTCACAGAGCCTGATGTGACTCATGCTGACTGACACAGCCACTTCCCTGTTTTGTGACCTTGGCAAAGTTACTTAACCAAGTTTCCATTTCTTCCCCTGTAAGATGTAAATGTTAATATTCCCCTCCTAGGTTGGTGCAGAAAACAAATTAATGTCTGAAGTGCTCAGCCTTGCATCCAGTAGGTACATGTGAAATAATAGGGACATTATACTCTCACCATAGGGGCTTATTTGCCCCATCTGTTAAATGGGAGCGGGCATAAATACCAAGGGGACCAGCTGCTGCTTGCACATTGTCTTTCTACCATTGAATAAGCTTTTCCTGTGCCACGTGAAGATACTTAGTTACACATGAATAAGAGATGGCAGAGTCAATGTAGGTAAGAGCAGTCACTCAGACATTATTGATAATCTCCTTTTCATCCTTGAAGAAATGCCAAATGACTAGTAGAGTCAACAGTCACATGGCCAATAGGTCGTGTCTCCGCCATGACAGCCAAGTTGGGTGGTGGTGATGGTTTAGATCACGGAAAGATTCCCATGATCCTCAGCGTCACAGATAGAATCAGTCACGTGAGTGTGATTTAGAGAAGTGGTCACAGGAACAGTGACCACCAATTTCTTCTAGTGTAAAACCAGTTTCTTATCATCTCAGAGCCTTAGAAACACGGTAGTCTGTAACATCAGAGACAGAAACAGTTGTGTGTCTGGGTTGTTTAATGCTCTGTGTGTTTCCCGGCTGAGATTGAGGAGGGAAGGGATCACGTGGCCACAAAAAAATCTGATTTCCAGAGCATAGCAAGGCTTTGTTTCTGTTGCTGCATAATCAGGAAGCCTCACGATTCTGACAGAAAATGAACAGTCCTCTGAGGATGCTTAGGCACGAGGCCAGACACCTCAAAGAATCCAGAAGGAGTGTGAAGAGTGGCTTCTTCTCCCCAGTGGGGCTCAGCAAGGGGTATCACAGCACCTTCCCAATTTGAAAAGGGAGTTAAGCCCAACAAAATTCCCGGGTGACACACAATGGAGCTTCTATTACCTGCCTTTCAGTTACTGGAGGCTAATGCTCAATGAGGCACTCAGAAAACCTCTTCACTACCTCTAAGAGTAGCAGGCAACGATAAGGGTAATGAGTAATGAATAGTCATACCTTACATTTGCAGGGTAATTTACGGTGAACTGGGTGTTTTCCCATACGTGTATTCATTTCACCCGTACAATGAAAGGATCAGCAACAGAGATGCTGCTCCCCTTGTACCTCTACTTGACTAGCTGAAAAGCTAGAGTCTTTCAAGACCAAGTGTTCCGCCAATACAGAAGGCAGCGGCAGAAGTGGAAGAGAGGCAGAAAGTTAGTTCTGGGACTTGGCAGCCCACTTGACATCGAGATCATCAAGCAGTCTTCCTATGAGTTAGCCACATCACAAGCATATGATTTCTATTTCCATCCCGACCAAGAAGCCACCTCTCCATTTCCAACACCATTACACTGAGCACATCCT
>RCUC01170104.1:0-30015 GCA_003697995.1 Taxidea taxus jeffersonii
ATACACACACATATATACACACACACATATATACACACACATATATAGTGTGTGTTACATATATGTACACACATATATATGTATATATGTATAATATATGCATATATATTATATATATATGTATAATATATGCATATATATTATATATATATATATATATATATATAAATGTCCCCCAAATCACTGAGATAAGCTGCCATCATGCTTGTGGAAGCGAGGCAAGAAAACAGGTGTTTAAAACATTTCAGAAAGATGGCTGTTCCAAACGATGAAAACAAACGAAATTTGGGTGCTCAAAGAAGTAGAGCTCAGTCAGCTGGAAAATGTAGTTCTGTGGAACAGCTCATTGCCCACGACGCCGGATAAATGAAGTGTTGCCGTATTAGCAATAGTAGTCGTCAGAGCAGCTCAATTAATAATATTAGGCAAGCTGCAGCGGTTGGACAGATCGGTGGCGGCGACAAAGGGGAATTCAGGGAACGTGTGGGAAGTCATCTATCTCTGACATAGCTTCAGAGCGACCCGGCCACACAGGCTCACCTGCCTCTCTCCACCAGCCTCGCTCATTGCTCAAAGTGTAATGATGTTTCGAGGTAACGTATTTCTGTCTCGCAACCAGCACGGGCGGTCCCCGCTCCTCCGCTCGCTGTGAAGCCCCTCCCCCCATGCCTCTGTACTTGGGCGCCGGCAGCATCTGGGAATATATATGGGCTTTGGGCCCTGAGCACGGCACAAGGCTCTGGTGAGAGCAAACGGATTCTCCTTGTCTGGTATATTGATGCCAGGCAGCAGAAAGCCAATAAGTGCACGACCTTGTTCCACACACAAATCCGTTCTTTTAACAGGCTTCTCCTCCAAGGCAGCAAGTCTGCACGGGCAGGGAGACCAGAGTGAATTTTCCTTTTAAGAAATGTAGAAGACAGTACTCATTTTTTTCCAACCTTTTTTTTTTCTTCGTCTTTTATTTTCCCAGTTTTCATCAAATATACTTATCAAAGCATCTCCCCTCTTGCACATAATGTTAGCCAAGCCATCTCGCTGAAAGGTCTTCCTTCCTCTAGCGGTTGCTAGAAATGGACCCCAGCCATCTAAACTCACGCCAGATTCTTATCGGTAACAATAGAAACGCCATATTTCTGCCCGTATTCCTATCTGACCTCTTGACTACATTGGACACATGGATATATGGATGGACAGAAAGACAAATAATGAGATGCTACAGGTCAATAGCTGCTTTCAAATCAATACTATAATTAAGAAAGCCCAGCTTTGATTTCCCTGCTGCTGCATAACTCTTGTTTCGGGGTGTGGAAAGTTGAGATTGATTTATCCCATAGCACACCACGAATAAAGCTTTTGAAGTAGAGCAATGTGGCCACAAATGTTTGTTTAACTTACCAGTGTGTTCAGAGGTACTCAGCCTACATGTGATCGTGCCTGTGTAGTCAATAGGGACCAGGAAATATCACAGCACTGTATGTTACCAGACATCGACTATGTGCCAGGCACTGTGCTGGTGATGGCCATTCAAAGACGGATAAAAAAAGAAAAAGGAAAAAGACAAAACCGAACCTGCAACTAAAGGGCAGTGCCAGGCAATGAGGATTAATGAACACCATTTTTTAAAGCCGTTTGAACACCGTTCTATGTTTCAAACTGAAAACCACCCTTTCCTCCCTCTACCCATGAATCAGTCAAGAACAAAAGGAAATGATTCTGAATTTTTCGCTTTCTTTCCAAGCACCTTGGGAAGAGCCAGGCATAGAGCCAAAAAGGAGGGGGATTTTGCTAAGGAAAAACACCACCCTGTTTGGCTTTGATGGGAAAAAAAAAAAGAAAGAAAGAAGCAACCGCATCATGTATCCAGGCTCGAATGATGTGTATAGGAGAAGAGTGTTTTCGTGGATAACTGCCATGGGCAAAACAGCAGATCTAATCAGAAGCACTACACACGTGGATGTTCCCAGCCTCTGGGAGAAGGGAACTCTTACAGCGGCTCGTTCCTAAGTTTTTCTTCTTCAATTCAGCAGAGGGTAGACAGCCTTACAATGCATAAAATATTCCTCACAGCCTCCCTGTCCTCCCAGCAGGGGGGAAAAAAGGCAAGAAAGAAGAAGACTCATCACTAAGACAAACCATTAATTCCAAATTAATTCCAAAGTAATAAAATTCTCTTATCTCCATCACACAGGTGAGTTGTGGTGTGAACATCCGTGAGGTTCCATACATATGAGCCGCCAGAATTGTCACTGCCGCCCGCTCTCCTTTCCGGGGAGCACAGGAGCGGAGTCTTGGCTTCGGGAGACAAGAACGCTCAGATTAATCATCCCCCCATCTTCCCTCTGCCCACCTCTGCCATGTCCCCTTTTGTCTCCCACCAGAGACTGACGCGGCCCTGATGCTCCGCCCGCCGCCGCGGGACTGGCCGCCGCCGCTCTCGTCCTCTAGAGGGCGCTGTGCAGCCCAGGCTCCGAAGGCCTCCCCAAGGTCACCTGCGCGGAGCCTGCTCTCCCACATCCATTTTTTGCAAAGTCTAAACACCGAACAGGCCTGAACAGGCAGGAGTGGGAGAGGGAGCTGTGAGAGGAGGCCGGGCCCGGCGCTCCGAGGCCGGGGGAGGAGAGGCGCTCTCCTCGGGACGGCTTCAGGTGGCTGCAGATGATCAAGCCGAGTGGCTCCAAGTCCTGCCCTGCGTGGTGGCAAACAGAACACCAACCAGGGCAAAACAAGACGGCGGGACAGGGAGGGCCTGTATTACTAAAGACAGCCCCACCCAAGATGTCTGGGCACCGGAAGGACAAAGATACGAAATCCACCAGGAAGCAAACCCCAAATACATGCGTTTTAAAACCAGATCTAACTCAGCTATTTACCAGACCTCCCCGACCATCCCTCTCCGCCCCCCGTAAATACTGGGACAGCTGTGGCTAATAGTCCGCGCGCACCTGCGCCACGCGGCACCGGGTACGTCTGCGCGGATGGCCCCTTCTCTCCTCCCAGCGCCCCTCCAGCACAGTGCTGTTACACCCCACTTACAGGTGAGAAAACAGACACTCGGAGTGAAAACTCACCCGAGGCAACCCAGCCAGCAGTAGAGGGGTTGGGATTTGCACCCGGCTGGTCTGACTCCAGGGTCCACATCCCTAACTACCACGCTCAGTGGAGGCTAAATGCCATGCCTCTGGCAATTGCCAGAAAAACATAACAGCCTTCTAAGCCCCAATAGTAAAATCCAACTCGATTTAACTCCCATCATCCTTGCCAAGATGGGAGAGAGAGGATGTCCCCAACGTCTATTCTTTCTTGTTTTGCAGATCCCAAAGGGTAAGGAATATAGAAAAGAAAAGACATTAGGCTCCTGTAGAAAGTTAGTGAAACCCCTATTAGAAAAATAAAGTAGGGGCACCTGGGTGGCTCAGTCAGTTAAGCATCTGCCTTCGGCTCAGGTCATGACCTCAGGGTCCTGGGATCAGCCCAGCTGGGAGCTCCAGGTGGAGTTCCATGATCAGCAGAGAGTCTGCTTGTCCCTCTACCCCTCCCCCAGCTCATGCTCTCTCTCTCTCTCTCTCAAATAAATAAATAAAATCTTGGGGTGCCTGGGTGGCTCAGTGGGTTAAAGCCTCTGCCTTCGGCTCAGGTCATGATCCCAGGGTCCTGGGATGGAGCCCTGCGCCCTGCATCGGGCTCTCTGCTCAGCGGGAAGCCTGCTTCCTCCTCTCTCTCTCTGCCTGCCTCTCTGCCTACTTGTGATCTCTGTCTGTCAAATGAATAAATAAAATCTTTAAAAATAAATAAATAAAAACTTTTTGAGAGAAAGAAAGAAAGAGGAAGGAAAGAAAAAGAAACTGTGGGGGCCCCTGGGTGGCACAGTTGGTTAAGAGCCAGACCCTTAATTTTTGCACAGGTGGTGATCTCCAGATAGTGAGTTCAGCTCAGAGTGGAGTTGGCTGAGTTTTCTCTCTTCCTCTCCCTCTGCCCCTCCTCCCTTCTCGTGCACAAGCTCGTACTCGCTCTTGCATGCTTTCTCTCTCTCAAATAAATAAATCTAAAAATTAAAAAAAAGAGAGAAAGAAAGAAAAATAAAGTATCTAAGTTAAGGCCAGGGAATCAGTCTCCTAGAACTGTACTAAGACCCAACATTCAGGATATTCCATAGTTTTTTTTTTTTTTTAAACCAATTTGAGCCCGGCCCAGACTTTGAGAGCCCAGCCAGGTGGGATCCTTCTCGTCTCACAGAGGTGCTCAGCTGCCGGCGACTCCCCCTTCACCGGGCCCTCTGAATCCATCCCCTGCCCTCCCTCAGATTTATTTGCTCCCCACTTTACTGAGAAGCTCAGCCTCTCCTCCAGGAATCTCCTTTAGTTTTCCCTCTTCAGCTCAACAGTTAAATATATCTCCGCTTTGGGGAGATTTTCTTTTGTTTTGGCAAACCAAATGCTCTTCCTCCTTTCCAAAGCGTCTTGTCCACTCACACACCTGGTCTCAACCAGGATCTCCTCCTGCCCCTTCGTCTGTCCTGCCCTCGGCTCTTTTACTCTGCCTACAAACCTGTGCTCCCCTCACACTCTAAGAAATGCAGTAAATTAATGAATACAACATTTAAAACCATCCTTTTACCCCTGCCCCTCTTCGTAAGCAGGTTTACAAAGTTGCTCTGTCATCGAGCAACTGGGCCCTAGTTAATGCTAGAGACTCCCAGGCACTTTCCCCTATATAGTGACTTACAAGGTCTGAGACAAGGCCTGGATGTCTGCCTGATGGGGCCGGCTTGGGGAACACCCCCTTCAGCTCTGCCTTCTGCCTCCACACACGCTGAGCACATGGGCCCTCATCACCGCCCAGGTCCTCCCCTCCCACTCACCCATAAGCGTACCGCAAAGCTCCCACCTTAACACACTTTTCTCTTGTGGGAATTTCATAACATGGAAAGCCAAGTGGAACTCTAAGTGCCAGAATAGGCTAACCTGCACGGTTCTGGGTGAGGTGAGGGCTGGCCCCTCAGGGAAGCCTGCCCTGAGATTTGTAGGGCAGGAGGGAAGCAGTAGGGTCATCCCCTGATGGCGATCAGGGGAGGGCCTAGGGCTGTTGGCTCAGTGTGTTGGCAGAGATGCCCTCAGGCCCAGGGCTCGTCTTCCTGCAGGAGCTCCTCCTTCGGCTTCTCGGAGTCTTGGGCCAAGCACACATGTAGCTCCATGGCAAAGGACCATGGCTCTGCGAGTCATCTGCATCATCAAGGTCAAAGGCGGTGAGAGACAGATACAGGTTACAATTGGCCTTGTGGGATTGGTTTGTCTCCACAAGTTCCATTGCCCTCGATGTGCCCTGCTCATATCCAATGTTTCTTCTCAACTTCTGGCCCCCACCAGACCCAGAGGCAATAGCCATGCATAGACTTCTCCATGTGGTCTGGTTGCTATGAGAAATTCCATATGGGTGCCCCTCGACAGTGGTTCTGCTTCTCTGGTTAGACCCTATTTGATGTACATACTGGTACTAGAAGTGACTCTAGGGGAAGAGAAGCTTAAAGATGGGTTCCTTGACTTAGAACTGGTTTACAGAGAATTGATTCTCCGATTTAAAGGCATTAATGACCTGTCACCAGTGGCAAAAGGAACATTGGTATCCTGTGGCATGCAATGGCAAAATATTCATTAAATTGTCACCTGAAACACTTGTAATTGTCAAGAAGACAAGGCTTTTCATGATCAAGTAGTTGCTGCTATCCTAGATTTTGGTGCAAATAAGGAATATAACAGTGTTGGTTGCTTTGAAGAGTACTAGAAAACCAAAAAGAGAGAGAGAGAGAGAGAGACATCTCGATCCCACTTTGAGGTTTGAGGAAAGGAGCAGAAAGCTTCTAGGACTGCCCTAACAGAGCTCTTGTCTCCTGTAGCCAAGATTTCTAGAGGAAGGAAGGGAGGGAGGGAGGGAGGGAGGGAAGGGAGTAAAGGAAGGAAAAGAAGGAGGAAAAATCCAGTCTTAAGGATTGGTGAATTACGAAACAAACTGAATTTGCAATCTTGGATCTCTTATGTTTCATTGTGTTAAAATTATTATGTGAATTTTACCACAATAAACATTTTTTTGAAAAATAAATTATCAAATGAGTCCTTCTTCAGGGCCCCTGGCTGGCTCAGTTGGAGGAGCATGTGACTCTTGATCTCAGGATCATGAGTTCAAGCCCCACACTGAGTGTAGAGATTACTTAAATAGGTTAAAAAAAAAAAAAAGCTTTAAAAAAAATGGGTCCCTCTTCAAACTAATTCTCAAACTTTTCAAATTGGAGGAAATTTTTTAACATTATGAATTTCACCCCTCACATTCCTGCCAACACACACACAAACACATGATGGTAGTTGTACTTTCAGCGTCTTTGAAGGAGAAAATAGGTAATTTTTTTAAATGTTTCAGAGCATTGATAAGGACCCTGAAAAAGAGAGTTCCTGCCAAACCTTATTTGTCAGTCGAATCAGCCCTTTCTCCTTGTCTGAGTTTTCTTTCTGAGTTCCTCCTGTCTCCTCTGAGACAAGTCTTCTTATAGAGGATTCTCCCCATGACCTACCCATATGACTCTCAATGCTTCTAGACCTCTGACCACACACAAGTCCCAGCAGGTCTCAGGAGCTGGAGTACAAAATGTGACCCATGAGGAGATGCATTACACACCAAAAGCACAAACATTTCATGAACTTTTATCAACAGCATCCTGGGAAACGTGTTTAGGAATGAACCCTACAGGTGTTGGTTCAGGATGGAAGGGTATTATTGGACTGCGCCAAATTTGCTGAGAGGGTACACTGAGCAAAGATTCTAGATTTAATGTGTTAACTCAAGCAGCTGCGAATGATTCTAAAAGTTTGTGTCATTGGTTTCCTGGAATACAGAAATGAAAGTGACCTATTCTGAGTAAAGTTGAAATGCCAGAACTTCCTTGGTACACAAAAGTTTTAGTTCACACAAAAGAAGATATCTGGAGGCTATGGAAGATCTGAATTGTAGAGTGGACTTACCATATCTGACCTGTTCACTCATTCCCTAATTATGCCTGCCAGGAGCTCGGGGTCCCTCCTCTCACCAATACTGTGAGAAATGAATTTATGAGGACAGCCCTGCATCCTTGAAGAGCTCCGTGGTGGCTCCTACCTGCAGGCCAAGAATGCCAGTGGGAATTGCTCCCATCAAACTAGCAAATTCACTGGGGTCCTGGGGTAGCAGGGGGCCTTAGTTGTACAGATGAGTTTAACCAGGTTGCCGTAATGGGCAGCAGAGCCAAAACAAGAATCATAATGATTTGACCATCAAAATCTTTGGCATTGACTCATCGATCTCGGTATCCATAGAACTGAAATAGATGTACAACCTACTAGATTTCGATCTCATGACAAGAAGTTGAGTCAAATCATCACACTAGAGAACTGCGGTCCCTCAACCTTTTCCTAGCTTTGAGCTAGTTCACCGACCCAGAGCCTTTGGAATGAGGGTAGACTGGTTTCCCTTGAGAAAGGTCCCAGCTACACAGCTAATAATAATAAACATCTCCCAAAATTCTGTTGTGACTCCTAATCCCGGAAATGCTTACAGACTACAACACTTAACACCGTGGTCTGCCTACCCCTTGAAATTTCCAATCCATGGCATCCCTGGAATCATTGACTTCTCCTTCTGCTGCATGTCTGAGTCTCCTTCCCAGGTTCTTTCTAATCCTTACAGATGAGCACCCCTGTAGTTCTATCATGGTCCCTTTTCTCTTCCCATTTCCTAAAACACTTAACCTCAGTAGTTCCTTTATCTCTTCAACACAGAGGCTCCAAACTCTTGTTCATCATCCCTGTTTTCCAGTTCACTAACCATCAGACACCTAGACGTACTGCTGCCGCCTCAAAATCATTCCATATCTGCTACAGGCTGAATGTTTGTGTCCCCCTAAAATTTATATGTTGGATCCCTACCCCCACTGGGATGGTGTAAGGCCTTGGGAGCTAATTAGGTCACAAAGGTGGAGCCTTCAGACACGGGATGAGTGACTTTATAAAAAGGACAAAGAACTCGGTGGTCCTCCTTCCACCATAGGAGATTACCAAAAGTGGGCAGTCAGCAACCCTAAACAGGGCTCTCCCCAGATCCCAACCGTGCTGGCACCAGCCTCCAGAACTGGGAGAAATTTATTTCTGTTGTTTATCAGCCTACCCGGTCTGTGGTATTGTGTTAGAGAAGCCCAAACAGACTAAGACAGTGTCATTTTTCCTTCTGTTTTCCCATTAATAATACCATGATTTTCCCCGTTGTCAGACTAGAAATATCGGGCCTCCTTGACTCCATTTCTGTCTTTCTCTTCCACATCTTACCAGTCACGAAATACTAGCAATTTTATGTGTAGAGTCTCACCTTTCTATCACTAGAAACACAACCCAACCTCAACTCTGTGTCATCCTGGAGGAAATTCCGCAGCTTTCCACTTCTGTTCTCTTCCCCGTACATCCAGCCTACTCTTCTTCATGTGCGTTCTATTTGGTGTGTGAAGTTCCACTCTTCAAAAACCCACCACGGTTACTACTTGCCTCTAAAATACAGTCCAAGCCCCAGAATTTAGTATTTTTGCCCTTTATTAACAAGCCCTCAATCTGCATTCTTCACCTCATGACATTTTCAGGTGTTTTTACATCACCAGTATTCCAACCAAGCCCTACCATCCATTGAACATGACCCGCACATTCTCATTTCTATATCTTTCTGCACAACATCCCCTGTCTGCTATGCCCTCCTTATCTCCACCTGTTAACTTAGTTCATAAATACCCTTGAACAAATACCAGGTATAAGCCCTTGTGAATAGCAGGGCATTATTCTTCCTTGGATGGCTTGGCCTCTGGCCCGTTGAAATCCTCTGATTCCGACAAAGCTAGTCCATCTACCATCACATCTGTGGACTCCCCCTTGGTCTCCTGGCCAGAAGTGACTGCCCAACCACTGCACTCTTTACTTCCCTCATAGTATTTGTCCACACCAGATGTTATTCATTCATCCCTAGGACCTTGGTCATTGCTGTTCCCTCTGCAGTAAGCTGTTCCAGACTCCACATAACTGATTTCCCTCACCTCCTTCAGTCTCCACTCAAAGCACACCCTCAGAGTCTTCTCTGACCAGTCTATCCAAAAGATCCTCCAACTTTCATCCTACTGAATTTTTTCTTGCTTGAAATCATCAGTACTTAAAGGGGAAGTATGTGTATGTGTGTGTGCCTGTGTGTGAGTTTACAGTTTGCGTGTTGTATGTCTATGTCTCCCCAGTGGGCTACCAGCTCTATAAAAACAAGGATGCTGTTCCTAAAATTGTCCTTTAGAAAGAGCAATCACCTCTCCCTAATCATCTCTCTTAACTTCACAAAGAACACCCAACTAGGAGATTGTAGTTTATATGTTCTTTGGGCCAGATCAGGTTCTTAGACAGGGCTTCCTTTCCCCAATAATTATATCCACGAGTGAAAGGGAGAAAGATATGCATTTATTCTCTCCCGTCCAGCTCGTTGCTTTTGATTTTCTTCCCCTCTCGTTATATCTAAAACAACCACGGCCTTCTTCCCAAGCCTAGCAGGGTCTAAATTGAGAATGTAACAAACATCTCTGAATGAATCCCCCTCCCCAAGAAACAGAATGTTGCCACTCTTTCCCTCTGTTCAATACCCTCCAGGTGATCTGAAATATTGATGGCACTAACCACTGACCACAGTTCTCTTTTAGGGCAGCTGCCCTCAGTGGGGGGTGACCACAGTCCCTTCCCACAGAACAGCCAGGGGACCGGGAGTTGCAAAAGCAGAGAATAATAAAAGCAGGAACCAAGATACTCAGCCCCACACCCACCTGGCTTCAGGGCAGACCCACTGCTTCCTGTCCCATTAACTCTAGAAGGAAACAACCTTGGCAGGGGGCCTCCCTCACTCCTCTGGGTTCTCCAGAGCTTTCCTCCTTTACTTTTGTGGGTAACATAGAGTCAGTATTTTTTTTTAACCGTTGTTGCTGACTGGATAAGAAGGCTCCGTGGGAGCGTCAGTTGTCCCAGCTAGCAGTAGACGAGTCAATGGGCTCTGCTCTCAGGCTTTCCACAGGACAACAAAGCCAGGCCACTTCCCTTTCCCGACCCCGAAGCGTCAATTGTGTTCAGCCCCTTCATTCATGGCCCATGGGAAGACTCCTCGGTATGCATTTGTGGTCTCTGTGATGTGTGGGTCCCTATGGCACACACATCTGTGGCTGGCCTCACCCTTCCTCCCACCAGCCAGATAGGTCCTTCTGCTTCTCTAATACTCGGTCTGATCTATGACTTAATTATCTAGCGTCGATTAATTTAATTCACCACAGAATCAGGCCAAGTGAAAACTGTCAACCCAAAGAAATTCTTCACAGATTCTCTGGTGTATTTCTGAAGGGAATAACAGCCTGTCACTTTTAGACAAGTCGCTTGATTTCTCTGGGCCTGGGTTCCCTCACAAATAAAACGATGGAAGTAGAGTTTTCGGTGGCTCTAACACTGGCTGCATATTAGAATCATCTGGGGAACTTGTAAACCAACCATGGGGCCAGAACCCCTCCTTCCTAGACCAATTAATTTAGAATCTGGGGGGAGGGGTGGAGGCCAAGGCCCCAATATTTTTTAAAAGCTCCCCGGAGATCCTAACAGGCAGCCAACTTTGGGAATCAACCAGCAGATTGGATGATTCCTCCCACAGCTCTAGTGCCAGCCTCACTTTACCCTGAAAGTCCCCACCATGTGCCCTGTCATTTGAGTGACCAAGCACGGCAAGCCATCTCCGAAGTGGCTCACTCTGGAAGGAAAGTAGCCACAAGATTGTTAACCTACCCAGGGAGGTCTTACTGCCCCAAGTAAGAGGTTCAGTTAAAGCAAAATGGCGTCCTCAGAGACTTAATGTGTCTTTCAAGAAGACAGGACCAGGGGCACCTGGGTGGCTCAGTGGGTTAAAGCCTCTGCCTTCGGCTCAGGTCATGATCTCGGGTTCCTGGGATCGAGCCCCACATCGGGCTCTCTGCTCAGCGGGGAGCCTGCTTCCCTTCCTCTCTCTCTGCCTGCCTCTCTGCCTCCTTGTGATCTATCTCTGTCAAATAAATAAATAAAATCTAAAAGAAAAAAATCTTTAAAAAAAAAAAGAAGAAGACAGGACCGGAGGCCTGCAGGATTTCCCCCGGACTTTTAATCGCTTGAGCAACGCCCAGACAGTTGTCAACACCCAAACCCTCCTTGTGAAGGTGACCTGCCCCTTCCCGCCTCCTTACCCATTCCCGCCCTCATCTCTCTCATCCATTCGTCCCACACATACACACTGTTAAGTGCCTGTAAGTCACTGGCACCGTTCTAGGCCCCGCGGAGGTACTACAGAACAGAAGCAGCCAGAAACCAAAGCACAGGAGAGCCCCGTGGGGGCGATGGGACGTGCTAGAGGAAGCAGCAGGGGGTCAAGCAGAAATAAAACAGAAAGGTGGTGGGCGAGACCTCGTTGCCAAGGCCCGATCTGAGCAAAACCATGAGAGACAACACCTTCCTCTTCCTTTCTCAGCTCTGCAGCTCTGTTCCACACACAGTGATGCACGGCCTCACACTGTCAGGCATTGCTCATTTCCTGCATCCCATTTCCTGACTCTTCACAGCACAGAGCGCCTAGTAGGCAAACTGAGGAAAAACCCTTTGATGGAGAAAAAAGGCAGCAGTCGGCTGAAGGGCTGGCGAAGTGGCATTATCCATAATACCATGCATGGAGGCTCCTCCAAGCTAGTGGCAGCCCAGTGCCTCTCCTGCGCCTGACTCCCCGGAGCTCCGCGCAGCACCAGAGCTCCCTTCCAGTTCCCTTCAAATCCAGAAAGGTGGCCAAATCAATCTATAGAGCAGAGTTTTTCGATGTATGGTATTTTTCTCTAATGAACCTGCCTGCGCCTTGGCTTCTCGCTTAAAGATATAGGCAGCAACCATGGCTTCAGATGAGCAGTGAATTTATAATAAAACTGAAATCCACCGTCGTCTTTTCCCCCTCTAGTAAGCCACACCCTCTCTGACAAGCACAAAAACGCCCGCTCCTTTAGTGGGCATCAAAGTTGCAAAATAAACAAGAAGCTGGGCCTAAATACAAAACGGTAATTTTTTTTTAAAGATTTTATTTATTTATTTGACAGGCAGCGATCACAATCAGGCAGAGAAGCAGGCAGAGAGAGAGCAGGGGAAGCAGGCTCCCTACTGAGCAGAGAGCCCGATGCGGGGCTCGATCCCAGGACCCCGGGATCACGACCCGAACCGAAGGCAGAGGCTTAACCCACTGAGCCACCCAGGCGCCCTGCAAAATGGTAATTTTTTTAAACGCATTTTTGATCTTGGAAGATTCTTTCACTTGAAAAATCATGTAATATTAATTTGAACACTAAGTCTGCCTGCTTCCTTGCGCCCTGGCTTGTTTAGGGAGAAATAGTCAGATTTTTCTTTTCATTTTCCAAGTAGAAAGTACCATAATATTGACAATGCTTTTCCAAAACGACACAGGGTCTTATATTAGGTGTTAACAGGAGAAGGCAAAGCTGTATTTTAAACTATGATGACCTAAGAGCTAAAGGATGCCAAAAAACATAGCAGTTTTTGGAATGAGCACACAGCTTGGAACCAGGCACCATGTTTTTTAATTCAGATAATAGGGGCGCTTGGCAGGTTTTGCTTTGCCGAGTCTGCATGATTTGAGTCTACAATCACCAGCTCTGAAGCCTCAACCTAAGTCTCAAGATTAGTGAGATCTTAGGGCCTGTACTCAGTACCATGCGGGACCAGAGTGGAAGAAAGATGAATGGAAACCAGGTCCACGTGTGCAGCCTTAAAAAAGAAAAGGTTTATGTGTCTGCAGTCTCTGGAGGCTTATAATAGAACCTCAGTAATAGCCGAGCTGGAAAAGAGGCAGGGGCCTGGAGCTTCATCCCCTGGAGGAAGAAATCATGATATTGTCAAGTAGTGAGAAAAATAAAAAGTGGAAAATGTTACCAACAAGAACGTCGGACTGAATGGCAGACTGTATTATATTTTGTTATCTTTTGTATTCAAAGATAATGTGCCCGACAGTGATTATTGTCTGAGCCTTAGCACGAGGCTTAAATACCAATGGGGAAACTCGAGAGTCTTTTCCATGCTCTATAAATTGTTCCAGGCTTTGCTGCAGCCCTATCACTATTTGTGTCTCTGCAGCTTAGATTCATGGTTAACCCGAAGCCTTTGGTCCAAGGGTAAGGAGCTCACGCCTTCCCTCCCACAATGGGTTGGATGTTTGGCTCATGGCTGAGGTTTAGCCGAAGTCCAGGTTACAGAGAATAGCTGTGATGCCACTGTTGTTGTAGGAGGGACATACCTCTTATCCCCACCCCATAACCTAGGAAACAGTGGAGCATGTAATGGTGGTAGAGGGCATTGAGTCAAAAGCACAGACCGAGCCTCGAGTCTCACAGCTCTGCTCAGATGAAATGCTGGGGTTCAGAGAAGAGAGTCACCCCAACCACAGCTGCCCTTTATCAAGCAACTACACCAAGGATTTACATTCGGTACCTGACTGAATTCTCACAACAGTCGTGCCATATAAGGTTTGCAATCTTCATTTATAGATGAGGACACTGAGGTCCAGAGGTCCTCAGTTATTTGTCAAAGAGTTAATAAAGAGGACCTCTGGTTTCCGGGTCAGCATATAAGGAGCTAAAAGTAGCCATTCTGTCCTAACAAGTAAAAAGTGGGGGAAAAGAAAAAATCAGCAATTCTTAGATCCATCAAAGAAGGGAGGTCACACAGCAAACCCCAAAATTGCAGAGAGAGATAATGGAAATACAGAGAACCACAATCTGCCACAGCAGAAACCAATACAGAAACCAGAGCCAGGGAGAAAAACCTGAACCATAATTGATGAATTGCTAGAGTCTTGGTGTGGGCAAATCTCAAAGTTAAAAACTCCAGGAGGGCCCAGTCACAAGTGGAAACCCACACATCTGTTTTACCTCCAGGAGCTCAACTAGATCCTCATAGTAAATATCAGAGAAACATCCCCCACAGTACCAACAGGAAGAGAGCAAGAGTGGGCAGGAAAGGGAGAAGCAGTCTCCTCGCTGAGCAGGGATCCTGACCTGGGGGCAGGGGGCTCAATCCCAGGACCCCGAGATCACTACCCAAGCCAAAGGCAAATGCTTAACAGCCTGAGCCACCCAAGCACCTCAAGCATTCTGTTGTTTCTAACAAGGCCTGCACTCAGGACAGCCTATTTTATCAGAGCATAACCCACTTGGTGGGGAGAGACATTGCCAACTCTAGCCTTCTCCAGCCATGCTATCCCACTTGAGTGGAGAAAAGTCTGAAACACACCGATGAAGTTCCCAGTCCAGGGGAACAGGCTCACCAAAACCTTGAAACCTAATCATGGACTACAGAGCACTTCCCCTCCCCCTATGCCTTCTCACCACAGCACTAAAGGCCTCTTTACTGCAGCTCTTTCCACAAAGTACATCATGTCCCCCTTTCAATAAAAATTACAAGGCATACTAAAAGGCAAAAAACAAAACAAACACACACACACAGATTGAAGAGCATCAGAACCAGAGACAGATATTATAGAAGTGTAGGAATTAACAGCCCAGGAGTTTTTTGAAACTGTGATTAATACGCTAAGGGATTTGACAGAAAACGTAGGCAATACGAAAGGACAGATGGATAGTAGAGAGATCAAAACCACTGTACCAGAAATGAAGGATGCCTTTGATGGGCTCGTTAGTAGGCTGCACACGGCTGAAAGAATCCCTTTGCTTGAGGATATAACAGTAGAAACTGAGAAGCAAAGAGAAAAAAGACTGAATAAAAATAGAACATCCAAAAACTAAGGGACAACGACGAAAGTTATAACTTATGCATAACGGGGATGTCAGAAGGAGAAAAAAGAAAGAAACAGAAGAAATATGTGAAGCTATAATGACTGAAAATTTCCCCCAAATTCATGTCAAACACCAAACCATAGGCACAGAAATGTCAACAGCCCGGAGCATGATAAATGCAAAAACAAAAACAAATACAAAAACACCTATACCAAGTTCAGAAGATCCAGGATAAAAACCTTCAATGAAGCGCAAGGAAGAAAATACCTTAACCTGTCAAGGAGCAAAGATAAGAAGTGTATCTGACTCCTCCTTGGAAACCAGACAAGCAAGAAAGAAGTAAAGTGAAGTCTCTAAATTGTTAAGAAAAAAAAATAAAAATAAACAAACAACCCTATCATCTAGATTCTATTCTCTCTGAGATTAGCCTTCCAAAGTGCAAGAAAAATAAAAGCCTCCTGAGAAAAAAATTGAGGAAATTTGTTGCCAGGAGGGCTGCCTTGCAAGAAATGTTAAAAGAAGTTCTTCAAAGACAAGAAAAATGATAGAAGTCAGAACTAACCCCTATATTAGGAGATGAAGAATATTGGAAACTGGATGAGTGAAGGTAAAACAAAAATGTTTATAGGTCGTGTTCTTAATTGATCTCAAAGATAACAGTTTATTAAAAATAATAGCAATAATAATAATAAGCAGATCCCAAGGAGTGTATGGAAAGATGCTCCACATCATATGTCATCAGAGAAATGCAAATTAAAATGAAAATTAAGTACATACCACACAGCTATCAGAATGGCCCAAATCCAAAACACTGACAGCACCAAAGTCCAGTGGGAACGTGGCGCTCATGCTGGTGGGAGCGCAAATTGTGCAGCCACTTTGTAAGGCAGTTTGGCAGTTTCTAACAAAACTAAGCATACTCCCACCGTCTTATCTAGCAATCATGTCTCCCGGTATTTACCCAAATAAGGTGAAAACTTATGTCCTTCACGAAAACCTGGAACACGTGGATACTTATAGCAGCTTTATTCATAATTGCCAAAACTTGCCAAAATGTCCTTCAGTAGATGAATGGATAAATACACTGTGGTACATCCAGACAATAGAATATTATTCAGCACTAAAAAGAAATCCATCTATCAATTAAAAGAAATGCACATAATTAAGTGAAAGAGGCCAGTCTGAAAAGGCTACAGAGTATACGATTCCAACTATATGACATTCTGGAAAATGCACAACTATGGATACAGTAAAAAGATTGGCGATTGCCAAAGGAGGGCTGGAGAGAGGGAAGGATGAATAGGCAGAGCACAGAGGATTTTTAAAGCAACAAACCCATAATGTACCATACTGTGATGGTGGATACAGGTCAACATCTGTCAAAACCCACAGAATATACAACACCAAAAGTAAACCCTAATATAAACTATGGACTTTGGGTGATAATGTGTGCCAAGGTAGGTTCATTGAGAATAACAAATGTACCACAGCATCGCTGTGTGTGGATGGTGGGAAAGGCTGAGTATGTGTAGGGTTAGGGAACATATGGGGAATCTCTGTACTTTCCATTAAAGCTTTAAAAATGCTCTAAAAAATAAAGTTATTAATTAAAAACATAATAAGTTCTAGAGCTAGAAAATGTGATCTCAGCTAAATTTAACTGTAAAACCTTTGCCTGACCTGGTAATACGACAGCCTCTAAGATTAAAGTAGCAGTTCCCAAGATGCTCAGTGAGACCCTACAACATTCTATGTGCCTTTGGCCCTTTCTTCTTGAGGCTTCCCAATTCTAACTTGTTTTCAACAGCCAAGGAGATCATATTGTCACCCACACCACACGGTGAGGAGCTCTATGACTATACCCAGCCATAATCAATTAGGAAATGCTTTAATCTCATCAATAAGCACTAAATTCTAGTTTATCAGTTATGTATCCCTGACCAACAAACCATCCCAAAACATAGGGGCTCAAAACAACAGCAATTTACTATTTCCCATGATCCCACAGGCGAGCCAGGGTCTTCTGCTCTCACTTGAGCCAACTCATACAACCATAATCCCGGGTAGACCAACTGGGGCATGGGCTCAGCTCAGATAGCTGAGATAGCTGAGTCTCTCCCTCTCATGGTCTTCTGTGCTGGGCTTCTTCATCTGATCTCAGACGTTCAAGACAACAAAAGCAGAGGCTCTAAACCCCCTAAGCCTTAGCCTCCAAAGTTGTACCATGTTCCTTCAAGCTATTTCCATTGGTCAGAGCAAGTCATAAAGCCAGCCCACATCAACAGAGTGAGGAAGCAGACCTCTCGATGGGAGAAGCAGCAAAGTCACATTGTAAAGAGGCATGAAGACAGGAAGGCATGACTTATTGGGGGCCATTATTGTACATATTATTGTACCATGGTCTTGCCTTTGGGCTCAGGGATTCACATTCCAACTCCCCAAAGTCTCACCCAACTCCAGCATCAGACTCAGAGCTCACGATACCAGGCAAGTCAGGTCCAGATGGAAAGACAGGAATAAGATAACTGCAATAGACACTCCTATTTAAAAAGGAGAAAGAGAAAAGCTCCTAGGTGGCTCAGTTGGTTAAGCATCAGACTCTTGATCTCAGCTCAGGTCTTGATCTCAGGGTCTTGATCTCAGGATTGTGAATTCAAGCCCATGTTGGGCTCCATGCAGGATGTGGAGCCTACTTTAAAAAAAAAAAAAAAAAAAGGAGAAAGAGAGACACAGAACTGTCACTGGCCCCTAACAATTTTGAAATCTGGCTGGACACGTGTTTCAAGTTTCCTCTTCTTCGAACAGGGAATATTCCTTGATTGGGAACCAGATGTGCTCCTTAGGAGTGGACCCTTCAACTATTTTTCCCAGCTTTTGGCTCTGCCCCAGACTTAGGGCTTTACTCTCTGAGACACCTTCTCTTAATGACAAAAATGGCCCATGTTTGCAGCTAAGAAGCGTTCTTAGTCATCTTCCTGCCCATAGAAAGTTGGGAGCCCAGAGGCCTTGTTTTCATTTGAACTGTCCCTTTCAGTCCAAACTGACACAGCTCTCTTAAATTCAATACTCTCAAAACCTCTGTGGGTTTCCCGTGAATTTTATACTGTTTTCCTCCATGTCCCAAAGAGACACGTCCATCATTCCTTTCAAGACATGCCTGTCTGTACATTAGACATGTCATATTGCTGTCGTTTGATGCCCTTAGGATTCTTAGAAAACAGTGTGTCTGGCTGACAGGGTTGTTTAGGAACCTTTGCAAATTTTTCAGAAATGGTAGCAAAGATCCTGTGGCCACACCCTTGATTCAGTGTTTACCTTGAGTCTGTTTTTTATTTGGAGAATCTTTTGCCAACTGGAGACACTGGAAATGGAAAATCATTTTATTTTCTAAACATAAATGTCCTGGTTCTTCTATACTTCCTGCAAATTCTAATTATAAACTAAATATTTCATTCTTCCATTCATTTCTCTCTTCCCAAGTTAAAAAACAAAAACAAGCCAGTGGACACTTTTAACATTTGGCCCTGGCCAAGGCCACCAGGTCACCAAGCACATTTTCTACAACCCTGGTCCCCATGGCATCAGCTTGCCCGATAGGCAGTGTGGGTCACTCCCTTCCAGCCTCCAGTAGCAAATCCTTCACTGTCCTTCCAGCTTCTTCTACAAAACTCCATGCTCTCCTCTCAGCCTCCACCAACCCAGTCCCAAAGCCAGAACTCATGTCTTGGGGTTTTCTTCAATTACACCCATGCCAGATACCAATTTCTGTATCTGCTACTTATTATTGTACAACAAAACACTCCAAAACTGAGTGGTTTCAAACAACCACAATGGATTCTGTCTCATTATTCAGTGGATTGGCTGGGGAGATCTGCTGCTGCTCTTTCCTGGGCTGCAACCAACTGGCAGGTTGGCTTCACCTGGGCTTTTCTCTCCAGAAGCTCCCCCCATCCTGAGTTCATAAATGCACAGGGATGGTAGTCTTGGACAATGAGAAGGCAAAGGTGAAGTTTCCAAAACTTCTAGAAGCCAGCTTCAGAGGTTACCCCATGTCACTTCTACCATATTCTATCAGTCAAATGAAGTCACCAAGCCAGCCCATAGTCAAAGGATGGAGAAAGGTACTCTACATCTTGATTGAAGGAACAGCAAAGGACATGCATACAAGGAAGTGTGATTCATTAGGGGCTAGTGTTTATAATAACCTACACATAATATATATTTTTATGTATAAGAATAGGTAAACATATCTGCACAATACGATTTTTTTACATCTGAGTTTGGAATCAAGATATTTACTTTACTAGTTTATTTAGATAAATACAGTTGAGTCACAATACTTTATGATTGTCAGCTAGTGAATGGCCTGTAGTATATTTGGCAAAAGTAATGAATTCTTAGTGATTTGAGATTTTCCTAGAGCTCCTAGCTAGAAAATGTTTCCTGTGAAGTAAAATGATATTGCTGAGGAATTTGGGTGGAAATTATAGGGTTTATAGATTAGCAAAGTGAGAATTAATGAGGTTCCTCTGTCTTTACTGCAACCTAAGAACTAGAATTCCTATAAAGAAATTAGTTCTAAGAGTGGAGGCCTTTTTCAAATCATTCTGGCAAAGATGGCATCAGGTTGAAAGCAAAAAGCTGTAAAAGTCTAAATTTTGCCATTATAGAGATCATTTTTATTGCAATGTATAATTTTTATTAATTAAATTTTCACATGGATAACTTAGCAATAAAATTATTTTTTAGCAATAAAATTATTTATAATCTTAGAGTATGTCTATAATCTTACTGTGTAATATTTTTCACAAAGGTTTAGGACAATATAAGCTATAGTTGCCTATCTTTATTCCTCAGAGTCACTTTTACTGTTTAAATTAAGAAACTTTCATATATTAAAGTAAAAGTTCTTATTTCTCAGACATTTGGGAGTGAAATAAAGTGTTATTTTTACTATCTTCAGAAATGCATAAAATGAGTGATTATAAAAATACATCATATTATTACTCATCGTCTTTCAGACTTTAAGGGCACTAATAACAAAGTTGGGCTAAGGAATATTGAATAAAATTGCTTTAGCTGGGAGACACTTAATTTTACATATAGAGGGAAGATCCAATCAAATTAGATGAGGTAGGATCGTATGACTTAATTTATAGTACTATTATGCCATCCTAATTGTTCAGTAGTCTTTATCAGGCTAAAAGTTTTGACCCCATGGATGATAACTTGAGACACATTGATAAAGCCAGCTTCAGAATAAATTATGTATTCACGGAAAATTAAAAATCTGTGTGCAGACCACTTAAATGTATTAAAAATTTCAGCAATTCATCTTGTAAAATCTTCCCCCAGCACCATTTCAAGTCTGACAGCCATCCTGCCAAAAAACTTAAAATGTACAATGGCTTTAGGAAGTACCCAGGGTAGTCATACTCGAGACAAGATAGAGTGGAAGTTTCCCAGGGATGGGAGAAGGGAAGAATGGGGATTTCATAAGGGTGGCTGATGATAACCATAGCACAGCTATGTGAATAGACTTCACGCCACTTGATACACTCTTGAAAATGGTCAAAATGGTCAATTCTATTTATATGAATATTTCATCGCTATTTTTAAAATACCAAATGAAATTAAATCTGACAAAATAAATGCAAACACTTAAGAATGTGTATAAGTACAAAAGAAAACAATACCATAGAACAGAATCCACATCAACAATGACACTAAGGTATCGTAATCAAAAAAGTATGGGGAAAAGAAGTGCTTGCTCATCATGGCAGCTCGGACCCACTAACTCAGATGAAACCCTGTTTAACCGGATGAACTACCTTCAGGAGAAGCCGTTGCTGAGACGCCAGTGAAAGTGGGCACATTCAGTTGGAAAAACAGCTCATAGCTTGGGTGACTGAATAATGATGTCTTGCCTTTATCTCTGTTTACATTTTTTCTTCTTTTTTTTTTTTTAGTATCAGGACTAGCTTAAGTATCTCCATGCCTTGCTGTATTTACAGATCCCAGGCCAAAATTAGTGACCTCCACGCAACATCTCAATTACTTGCAGTTCCAGTCTCCTTTCTTATCATGTTTTCACATGCCCCAGTCTTCCTCTGGTTGATCCCCAGCCAGCTTTCCAGGCCAGACTCACTGAGGCTCCCCCTTCCTGCTCCGCTCCCTGACTGCTGTCCTTGGAGTGTTCCTTATCGCTCCAGTTTCCCTTCTAGTGTTTGCCTGATTACCTGAGAGTTTTCCCAACAAATTCAGGAAACTTTCGGAAGACTAGGACTGTGTCTTGCTCATCCCTGTAGTCCCAGAGCCTAATACAGTGTTTGGCCCACAGTACACAGAAAATACATGTTTGTTGAATGAATGAAGAATTAAATAAATGGTATACCCTTTCCTAAATTTATAAAAATGGCCATATTTCAAAAGCCAGTTCAGTCCCAGGGACACTGATCTGGGGACCTGGGCATCTGTTGGGAGTGAAGCCAGGATGAGCCATGTGGAGATGGGGCAAAACCAGCCCAAGAGCAGCAAAGGGTGGAGGAACGTTGGCTGGTACTTTATAAGAAGATATTATGGGATGCCCGGGAGGGCTCCATCGGTTGAGTGTCTGACTCTTGATTTCAGCTCAGGTCATGGCCTTAGGATCTGGGAGGATCAGGCCCTGCATAGGGCTCCACGTTCAGCAGGCAGTCTGCCTGGGATTCTTTCTCTCCCTCTCCCTCTGCCCCTCCCCTCTGCTCATACGCTAGATAACTAAATGAAATTTTTTTAAAGTAATAAATAAAAATATATTACACTTTCCAACTGGTGCATTCCAGAAAGTAATTTTTCTTCCAGCAGGTCATTGTAACTATCGCATTCAGAGTCAATCCTTGAAGGATCTGTGAAGAGCTATAAAGCTGTGAAGAGTAATCCCTGACCCATTTGCTCCCGAAAAAATTGTTTTTCACCGGGCTCATTGTACATATATGTACACAAATACATCAACCGGATCGAAAAAGCTTTTAAAAAATCTGTTTAAATATTTTATAGTAAATAGAAGAAAAAACACAAAACATTCTAAGTACAAATTAAGTTGTACTTATTTGTGAGCCTCAGTTGATTTCCTGCCTGCACCTCCCATTCCCTCATCCATGCTTGGGTAGGACTACTCATGATGGCAAACAAGAGTCTGGTGACCACCAGAGCCAAGTAAGGAAGCACATGGCAGATGCAGCAGGTGTCGGAGGAAAGGGGGGTCATGCCCCAACTATCCCTTCTACATGTAAACCATTCTTTACTCCTGACCAAAGACCAAGGGGCACTGACTCTATTGCACACGGAAGGATATATATTCCTAAGCAATCCTTCCTTATTATAACTACTAGAATAAAGAAAATAAGATACTAGATCTGCCCGTTTTGGTGGCTCCTCAACTGGTAGAAATTTGTCCTCCAGAACTCTAATATTTCAAAAATCCCAGGAAAGGTAGAACTATACCAGAAAGAAGCAGAAGGGAAAAAAAATTCCTATGAGCAAAGGCCAGCTCAAACCCTAGAGAGCTTCTCCCCCCTCCTAAGCACATGTTATAGAAAATAAACAATATTTTCATTTAACAACAGATGGTTCAACACTCATTGCTATGCCAGGACCTAGCAGTGAATAAATGGCTTCTCCTTCTTGGAATAAGCATCTTCTCTTCCCAGTTGGACTCTAAGCCTGGGAGGAAAGGGTTTACAAAATCCTGTGTCTTCGAGTTGCCAGCACCCGGCTTAATAGCCTTCAGGAACAAGGGCTAACATGGCATTAGGGGTGGTGAAGGATAACCCAAGGGGCAAGATGAAAGGGGAAGGTAAGACCAAACAACTAGCTCATTTCATTTATATTTATTCAACAAACACGTTTAGTGCCTACTATAAAATTAAGATATTGGTGAAAGCTAGCATTCTCTCATTTTAGATATTTATCATTTATTATCTCTCATAGTTCTAAGAGTTGACTGAGCTCAGCTGGGCACTTCTTGCTTGGGGTTTTCAATGTCATTTCAGGTGGATAGCAGCTGGGGTTAGAGTCATCAGAAGGTTCGACATAACTGCACATCCAAATTGGCTAACTCAGTTGTGGACAGTTGATGTCATTTGTTGGCTGGGAGCTCATTGCTGGGAGGAATTACGTACTATCAAGCTGTACACAACAGGGAACCTGGCCTCCACCATGCTTCTCGAAGAAAGCAGCTGGGTCCTGAGAGGGAGTGTCCTAAGAGGGAACATTCCACGAGACCAAGGTATAGAAGCAGCAAGATCCTTTGCGACCTAGCCTTGAAAGTCATAGGGTGTCACTCCAGAGGCAGCCCAGATTCAAGGCAGGGACAACACGAGAGCGTGAGTAAAGGAGGCATGGCTCCTGGGTGGGGGCAACTTTGGAGAAGAAAAAAAAAAATTATATATATATGCAGATGCTACACAATGTGTTTTACACACATTATTTCATTCACAAAAGACCTAGTAGGCGGGGATAAGCATCCCTAATCTT
This sequence comes from Taxidea taxus jeffersonii, assembly GCA_003697995.1. Taxonomy (NCBI): domain Eukaryota; kingdom Metazoa; phylum Chordata; class Mammalia; order Carnivora; family Mustelidae; genus Taxidea; species Taxidea taxus. Next base: position 23,399 of record RCUC01170104.1, read on the forward strand.
ACTGATGAGGAATCTGAAGCTCAGAGAAGCCATCTATGTAACCTAGCAATAATTCTATTCTGTGAATGAATTCAGAGCATGGTCAATGTATGATCTGCCACTATTAACCCGAAACACTCTTGCTCAGCTCTCTCTAGAATGCGAGGCTTTGTTCTCAAGAGTACTGTTGGAAATACGAATGGGAAAGGAGTGAAATCCCTTTTCTCCAGGAATTTTATAATCTGGGGTGTCTGGCTGGCTCAATGGGAAGAACGAGCAACTCTTAATCTCGGGGTGGTGAGTTCAAGCCCCACAGTGGGATAGAGATTACTTAAATAAATGAAACCTTAAAAAAACTTTTTATAGTCTAGTGAAGCCAGAAAATGTTGAGGAAATCTCCATTTTGACAGATTCTGCTCTATCCAATCACTAAAGTTAAATTTGGGGAATATCTGAGAGAAATTGGCCTGAAAAACCTCCTTGCTCCTTGTTGTGTTCTCCAGAGAGACAGAACGCAAAGGGGAAGAATAAGGAAAATGGAGTGCCGAGCAAGGTCTTGAGCATAGGAGTCATCAGAGGAACCACCAGGAGACTACGGAGAGGAAGGCCCCACCACCATGCCTAGCTGGATTCCCTCACAACAAGGAAGGAAGCTTGTCTGTGAAATGTGTAAACATTTAAATACTACCGATTCCTCTCCAAGAGGCTATGCAGACAGTATACCTGAGTCTTTTTATTAAAGAGTGGGTTTAAAAGGCTTTTTTTTTCCCCTTTCCCACTGTAGTAGGTAAATAGCCAGATAACCAGCAACCGTTTTTATCACATTGTTGATCACTTTTTCTACCTACGGGACAATAATTTTCCACTCTGTAACCCAATCAATATGCTATCTACCACTGTTAACTCCCCACCCTACTCTTCTCACACACAGATTCCAGATTTTTAAAAGACATTCCAACTTTTTAAAAAGTTTCAGGCAAGCGAAGTCTGTGGTATCTTTTGATTCAAAACTATGACTTTCGTTTTTAACCAAAAAAAAAAGAGAGAAGTGTACATGTTCTTGCTCTCAACTGTTAAAAGCCTGAGAATTTAGTTTTAAGAACTTGAGTCACAGCACACCTTATTTGTCCCCTTGTGTCTCGCTACTGCAGCCCTAGGTGTTTTGTATAATGCATGAGTGAACCCCGCTTAGAAACAGAAATGCATTTTCAATAAGTATTTATTATGTTGTTCTGAGCATACAGCTTTAAATTTGCCCGCTGTAGCTTGAAGCATTACACAAACTGTTGGTCTGCTGACTGCCTCTCTGGCAGCAACACACACAGAAAATAGATTGCTAAGGGTTTTTTTCCCCTCCTCCCCCACTCCTCCTCTCTCTCCGGTTTCTCTCTTTTTTTCCCTTTTTTTTAAACCAGTCGTGAACATTTTTTAATCTTGTGGCATTTTTAATCAACACGTATTTCCTTCCAGGACCTATGATCCTCTATTGATTCCCATTAAAATGCTTTTCTTTTCTTTGCCCCCTCTGCTGATCGAATTTCAGATCAGCCACAGGATATGCAACTAACCTTCCGGCACTACTGAACCCAACCGAGCGAGGGTGATCAAAAGGCTTGATGCATTCATTAAACATTCCCATCGCCGGGGCAGGAGCTCTAATGGAAGCTATCTCTTTGCGTTGCGTTTTTTTTTTCCTTTTTGTCTTTTGCCCCCACCTCCAAAAAATGTTTTTCGCCTTTGATCGCAAGGGGGAGGTGGGGGAAGAACAGGAGAACAAAAGAGACCTATCTTTTTCCCCGGGGCTGACGTCAGTTTGATTTTACTGACAACTATTCGAGCGTGTGTAGCAGTTGGAAGCGGCCCCCAGCCCGCCCCCGCCCCCCACACCTTCCACTTTGGGGAGAAAACAAGACTTTTAGCGGCTCCGGAGACGCGCCCCGAAAATGGTCCGCTCGGGCTCTGCGCTCGAAGCCCTCCCGCCCGCTCGGCAAAGGGCATTCCGGGCTTATTTGTGTGCACGGTCTTTACTGGGGCGGAAAACACGCGGCGGGGGAGGAGCGGGAACAGGCGCTGGCCGGGCGGGGAGAGCCCGGAACGTTCCTCCCCGCCGCAGGGAGAGGACGCGGGCGGGGAAAGAGGTCCCCACCGCCGCGGGCCGCGAGGGGTCCGGGCCCCGGGCGGCTGCGGGCGGCTGCGGGCGGGGCGGCGGCGCGAGGGTTCCGGCAGCGCGGAGCCCGGGCGCAGGGACCCGTCGCCCCCGTGGGCGCGCGTGCGCGGCGCTGCCCCCCCGCCCCACGCCCCGGCCGCGGCGGCCTCGGCGGCGCCAGCTCCCTGCTCTGCTAGCGCGGCGGCGGGCGGGCCGCAAAACCCGGGCCGGAGTCGGCGCGGACGGGGTCGGGGCGGCGCGGCGGGCCCCGGGCGTTGGGGAGGCGGCGCGGGGACCGCGAGCGGAGGCGGAGGAGCCCCGGCGGTCCCGAGGGCGCGCGCCGCGAGGAGCGGGCAGTCTCCGGGATCCCGCACCTGGCTGGGGCCCAGGTGTGCGGCCCGCGAGCCCCGTGCGAAGTCCCCTTCGGGCCTGGGAGGAACTGCGTCCAGGTGGGGCACAGCCCGTCTGCAGTTGCCAGGAGCCCGAACATCTATAACCGACCTAAACCATTTCTGGAAAAGTGATATTTTCCAGGCTTTCGTGAAACAGTCATTACTTCTATTCTAAGTCTGGAGGGAAATGTGCATCCATTTCAGGGGAGAAAGAAAAATGTGCAAAGTAGACTGATTCTGGGAAATACGGGTAATGGGGTTGGACCGGTGCCTGGTGTCCACCCACTGGTCCGTTCCCCTGAGCACACCTGAGACATTTGTTCATTAAGATAATGAAGCGCGGTGGGTGCTTGCTATCAGCTAAGTACTGCGGCACATTTGCCCGGGGCCAAAAGGCGAATTTAAAAATGGATCCCATGCCTCAGGATCTTGACTCATTTTCTTAAGGAAAACATGCATCATGGCAAGTCAAGCGCTGTTGGCTGGACCCTGTTCGAGCGGGGCGCGTTGCACGTACCTGCATTTCAGCGTTTACCGCACTGGATTGAAAGTATGTGTGCGTGCACTTACCTGTCTCCCCAGAGGCCGAAGATTCCTAGACAGTGGATACCAAGCCTGGTGCTTTGTATCTGCCCCCAACACTTCACAGCACACCCTAAGTGCTTGGGTAAATGTCTGAGTGAGTGCATACTGCAGATAAGGAGCACAGAGGAAAGAACATTTAATTTTGGCTAAGGAAATGGGTCAGAGAAAGGCTTCCTGAACGAGCAGGTTTCTGAGCTGGACTCTGAAGACCAACCAGGGATGATCGAAAAGACCATTCGAGACTGAGGCAAGGCGAGTGAAGGACAGAATGTGCAGTGGGCGAAGATGTGGATGTGAGCAGGGGGTAAGCAAGGAGGTTGGAGCTGGAAGGCACTAAATGCCTTGCCATAGCGGCCACAGCCAGGAAAACACAAAACATCCGGTTTGACGATTCTAGAATATGGGCATGCAGATATAAAATAAAATATAGGGTATACGTATATTTTTTAAAAAGAAGACACAAAGAAAAAAGTACCCCCAAAAAGGGACAATTTTATACGGGAATTTCAGAAAAATCATATGAAACCAAAAAGAAATACCAAGGAAAATCCCTCACTTAAGACTCTGGGAACAAAAACATCTTGATAGCATTTGAGGGGGGTCTGTATAGAGGAGGGAGAGAAGAGAGATAACAGTGGACCATTACACTGTTTCTTATTGGTGAAGACAGGAATTGGTTAAAAATTTTAAAAGCTAGTAGACATTTATATTAAGAAAAATGAACTTCAAAACAAGAGAACAGTGATACACTGAAAACAAGACAAATGTTGGTCATTAAGGAATTCTAACTAAATTGTGGCCCAGTCAATAGAATATTATGTAGCCATTAAAAATGAAGTATATTTATTACAGAGATAGTCACAATATGTTGTTATGTGAAGATGCAAGTTACAAGTCAGAATGTCTGGGAGGACATATCTAAAATGTTAGCAGTGGGGGCGCCTGGGTGGCCCAATCGGTCAAGCATTAGGCTTTTGACTTCAGCTCAGGTCATGATCTCAGGGTGGAGAAATGGAGCCAGCATTGTTCGGGCTCTGCGCTCAGCATGGAGTTGGCTTGTCCTTCTCCCTCTCTCTCTGCCCCTCCCCCTGCTTACACAACATGGGCCCTCGCCCGCTCTCTCTCAAATAAATAAATACATAAAATCTTTTTTAAAATAAAAATAAAATGTTAACACTGGTTCTCTCTAAATGTTTCTGATTATTAGCCGTGCTCTGCTTTCTCCTTCAAACCTGCGCTCTCTGAATTTTGAGAATGAGCAGTTATTACCTTTTAATTCCAAAATAAACACACGGTTGAATCAAGCTTTAATCTCTTTTCAAATGTACATGGATCTTTCTTATGAGAGTGAAGTGACGTCTGTGGCATTGGAAATCCATGGCAAGTGGAGAGAGGACAGTCCTGCAGTCAGGCTGACCTGAGAGTTGCCCAAATGGCCATTTTTTTTTATCCCCTGTGCTCTCTGGCTCAAGCTACTTGGAGACCTGTCTGGGCGCAGTAAAATGTAGATCGTAATCCTATCTACAGCGTCGTTGTGCCCGCTGGATGGAACAGCTGTAAAATGCTTAGCACTGAGCGCTGCCCCTTGCCCCCTGAAGGGTGGTTCAGTAATTGGAAGCTTCCATGGAGGAGAAAGCGAAGAGGCTTTAGAACACACCATTCTTATCAGACCCTCCCTCTTGGTGGCAGCCATTAGTGCTGCCCGTAAATCCTCCTCCCCCCCCCCTCACAGACGATGAGACTACACGGCCTCACCTACTTCAAGTTTCCAGTGACCATGTGACAGGCCCTGGCCAACAACATGAACAGAAGGAACATGTGTTACCAGTTAGCATCTTGCCGTGTTCTCTTTATCCATCTGCTGTGACAACCAGCAATTTCCAGGCAGTAGCTGCTCTGTCTGCCCCGATCCCACACTGAGGAAAAGCAGAGACTGGTGCCTCTCCACAGACCTGTAGCACGAGGAGCAAACCTTTGTTGTTGGAAGCCACTAAGATCTGAGGGCCTGTTTGTCACAGAGCCTGATGTGACTCATGCTGACTGACACAGCCACTTCCCTGTTTTGTGACCTTGGCAAAGTTACTTAACCAAGTTTCCATTTCTTCCCCTGTAAGATGTAAATGTTAATATTCCCCTCCTAGGTTGGTGCAGAAAACAAATTAATGTCTGAAGTGCTCAGCCTTGCATCCAGTAGGTACATGTGAAATAATAGGGACATTATACTCTCACCATAGGGGCTTATTTGCCCCATCTGTTAAATGGGAGCGGGCATAAATACCAAGGGGACCAGCTGCTGCTTGCACATTGTCTTTCTACCATTGAATAAGCTTTTCCTGTGCCACGTGAAGATACTTAGTTACACATGAATAAGAGATGGCAGAGTCAATGTAGGTAAGAGCAGTCACTCAGACATTATTGATAATCTCCTTTTCATCCTTGAAGAAATGCCAAATGACTAGTAGAGTCAACAGTCACATGGCCAATAGGTCGTGTCTCCGCCATGACAGCCAAGTTGGGTGGTGGTGATGGTTTAGATCACGGAAAGATTCCCATGATCCTCAGCGTCACAGATAGAATCAGTCACGTGAGTGTGATTTAGAGAAGTGGTCACAGGAACAGTGACCACCAATTTCTTCTAGTGTAAAACCAGTTTCTTATCATCTCAGAGCCTTAGAAACACGGTAGTCTGTAACATCAGAGACAGAAACAGTTGTGTGTCTGGGTTGTTTAATGCTCTGTGTGTTTCCCGGCTGAGATTGAGGAGGGAAGGGATCACGTGGCCACAAAAAAATCTGATTTCCAGAGCATAGCAAGGCTTTGTTTCTGTTGCTGCATAATCAGGAAGCCTCACGATTCTGACAGAAAATGAACAGTCCTCTGAGGATGCTTAGGCACGAGGCCAGACACCTCAAAGAATCCAGAAGGAGTGTGAAGAGTGGCTTCTTCTCCCCAGTGGGGCTCAGCAAGGGGTATCACAGCACCTTCCCAATTTGAAAAGGGAGTTAAGCCCAACAAAATTCCCGGGTGACACACAATGGAGCTTCTATTACCTGCCTTTCAGTTACTGGAGGCTAATGCTCAATGAGGCACTCAGAAAACCTCTTCACTACCTCTAAGAGTAGCAGGCAACGATAAGGGTAATGAGTAATGAATAGTCATACCTTACATTTGCAGGGTAATTTACGGTGAACTGGGTGTTTTCCCATACGTGTATTCATTTCACCCGTACAATGAAAGGATCAGCAACAGAGATGCTGCTCCCCTTGTACCTCTACTTGACTAGCTGAAAAGCTAGAGTCTTTCAAGACCAAGTGTTCCGCCAATACAGAAGGCAGCGGCAGAAGTGGAAGAGAGGCAGAAAGTTAGTTCTGGGACTTGGCAGCCCACTTGACATCGAGATCATCAAGCAGTCTTCCTATGAGTTAGCCACATCACAAGCATATGATTTCTATTTCCATCCCGACCAAGAAGAAGCCACCTCTCCATTTCCAACACCATTACACTGAGCACATCCT
>ML112141.1:0-25261 GCA_003697995.1 Taxidea taxus jeffersonii
TTTGTTAATTTTAGCCATTCTGACTGGTGTGAGTTGGTATCTCACTGCGGTTTTGATTTGTATTTCTCTAATGATGAGTGATGAGGAGCACTTTTTCACGTGTCTGTTGGCCATCTGGATGTCTTCTTTGCAGAAATGTCTCTTCATGTCCTCTATCCATTTCTTGATAGGATTAATTGCCTTTGAGTGTTGAGTTTGATCAGTTCTTTATAGATTTTGGACACCAGCCCTTTATGTGATATGTCATTTGCAAATATCTTCTCCTATTCTGTCGGTTGTCTTTCTGTTTCATTGACTGTTTCATTTGCTGTGCAAAAGTTTTTGATCCTGATGAAGTCCCAGTAGTTCATTTGCCTTTGGTGATGTTTCTAAGAAGAACTTGCTGCAGCTGAGGTCAAAGAGGTTGCTTCCCTTGTCCTTCTTGAGGATTTTGATGGATTCCTGTCTCACATTGCGGTCCTTCTTCCATTTTGCATCTATTTTTGTGTGTGGTATAAGGAAATGGTCCAGTTTCATTCTTCTGCATATGGCTGTCCAAGTTTCCCAACACCATTTGTTGAAGAGGCTGGCTTTTTTCCATTGTCCATTCTTTCCTGCTTTGTCAAAGATAGTTGAACATAGAGTTGAGGTCTGTTTGTGTGCTCTCTATTCTGTTCCACTGATCTATGTGTCTGTTTTTGTGCCAGTACCATATTGTCTTGATGATTATAGCTTTGTAATAGATCTTGAAGTCTGGAATTGTGATGCTGCCAACTTTGGCTTTCTTTTTCAACATTCCTCTGGCTATTCGGGGTCTTTTTTGGTTCCATATAAATTTTAGGATTATTTGTTCCATTTCATTGAAAGAAGCTGATGGTATTTTGATAGGGATTGCATTAAATGTGTAGATTGCTCTAGGTAGCATGGACATTTTCACAATATGTGTTCTTCTGATCCATTAGCATGGAATATATTTACATTTCTTTGTGTCTTTCCCAATTTTGTTCATGAGTACTTTATAGTTTTCTGTGTACAGATTCTTTGTCCCTTGGTTAGATTTATTCTTAGGTATCTTGTGATTTCAGGTGCCATTATAAATGGGATGAACTCCTTAATTTCTCTTTCTTCTGTCTTGTTGTTGGTGTATAGAAATGCAACTGATTTCTGTGCATTGATTTTATATCCTGACAATTTATTGAACTCCTATATTAGTTTTAGCTTTTTGGAGTGGAGTCTTTAGGGTTTTCCACCTAAAGTATCATATCATCTGCAAAGAGTGATAGTTTGACTTCTTTGCCAATTCAGATGGCAGGCATGCCTCTTTTGAGTTGATATGTGCACATAAAATAGAGCTTTTTTTTTTCACTTATTAGTACATGGTGAATTTTCCCCCTACATTATATGGCAGCTATATAGGGCAGTGACAAAGAGAGTCTGGGGTCACTTGTCAGAGTTCTGAGGTTTGAATTCCATACATCCCCCCTTACTTATATAATTGAGTAAGTTTCTTTTTTTAATTTTTTAGTTTTACTAACATATAATGTATTATTAGCCCCAGGGATACAGGTCTGTGAATCATCAGGCTTACACATTTCACAGCACTCACCATAGCACATACCCTCCCCAAAGTCCATAACCCAACCACCCTCTCCCTACCCCCCTACCCCTGGCAACTCTCAGTTTGTTTTGTGAGATTAAGAGTCTCTTGGGGCACCTGGGTGGCTCAGTGGGTTAAAGCCTCTGCCTTCGGCTCAGGTCATGATCTCAGGGTCCTGGGATCGAGCCCCACATTGGGCTCTCTGCTCAGCAGGGAGCCTGCTTCCTCCCCTCTCTCTGCCTGCTTCTCTGCCTACTTGGGATCTCTGTCTGTCAAATAAATAAATAAAATATTAAAAAAAAAAAGAGTCTCTTATGATTTGTCTACCTCCGAATCCCATCTTGTTTCATTTTTTCCTTCCCTACACCCCAGCCCCCCCACTTTGCCTCTCAAATTCCTTATATCAGGGAGATCATATGATGTTTGTCTTTCTCTGATTGACTTACTTCTCTGAGCATGTTTCTTAACCTCTCTGTACCTGTCTGCATATCTCTAAACTGTAAACTGTCAATAATAGTTTGATTACTCCATAGTCTTTGTGAGGATTAAATAAATTAGCAAATATAAATGTAAGGAATTTAGAATAGCACCTGGCATTTAATGAGTATTTAATACATCTTAATTCTTATGTGAATAAATAGCCTTGAAGATATTTTTATGTGATGACATAATGTTATATCATATGGATCCTTTGTAATAGAATTGGCTATTTCATCACTGTTACACATTTAGTGTGTGTGTGTGTGTGTGTGTGTGTGTGTGTGTGTTTCTAAAAAGAACAATGTTGGAGCTCCTGGGTGGCTTAGTCACTAGGGGTCTGCCTTCGTCTCAGGTCATGATTCCAGGGTTCTGGGATTGAGCCCCACATTGGGCTTCCTGCTCAGCGTGAATCCTGCTTCTCCCTCTCCCACTCCCCAGCTTGTGTTCTCTCTCTCTTTCTCTCTGTCAAATAAATAAGCAAAATATTTTAAAAATAAAATAAACTAAAATAAAAATAGCAATGCTGACTTCTGGGTATATGGCTGATTTTTTTCCTTTAGAATATATTCTTGTGAGTGGAACTACTAAAACCGGAGTAAAAAATCTATTTAAGTTTCTTGATATAAAAAGGTGAACTGATTTTTATGTGTGAAACATTTTGCATTTTACCAGCAACACAGAAGTGTACTCAATCCATTATGTCTTTTTGCATATTAAGCTTTATATATAAACAGTTTATACTAATTTATTAAGTATACCATTTAAATAGATTTAATTTGCATAATTAATTTTTTTTGAGTTGTTGTAATTCTTTACAGATTAGGAACACTGATACTTCATTATACTTGTGCTAATAACTTCATGAATTTTTATTTTTTAATATATCCATTCCAAAATCCATGGTAAGGACTTTTACACAGAGAAGTACTGAAAATATTTATGTAGTGAAATCTACCCATCTTTTCTTTTCTGTTTTCTTTCAATGATTTTAGGGCTAGGGTATAATTTTCTACTCTCTCTTTAGGTAGCTGTATATATATATATATATACATATATGTCTATGTATATATTTTCTTCCTAATTTTATAATTTGTATTAAACTTTTAGGATAAATTTCTAATTTATCTTTATATGGTGAAGTTTTAACTTTTTTCAAAGTTGCCACCTTAGTTATATTTTAAAATAATTCTTCTCCATTAATTTCTTCTATTTTTAAAATCAAATATTATGTCTCACTAATGTAGTACTAAGCTACATCTCTTGGCTATGTGTTCAGTTCTAACTTCTTTCGCTCCTTACTCTTTCTGAAGATATTTGATTCTGTCATCTACACCTTAAAAACCCACTGGTAATTTGATCATGAGTGTATTCAACTGGTAAAGCAATTTTTAGTTTAGGCATTTTTTGCAATCCTCAGCCATCCCTTCCAGAATACAGTATACTGCAGCACCTTTTGAACCCAGTCTTGTTTCCTTTCTGAAAATGACTATTTCACACCTTCAGTTTTAGCTGATAACCTTACCTCATATGTACTTCACTTGGAACAGAAACTGAAGTATGTGGTAAGAAGGGCAAGGGAGGTGAGAAATGGTAGCCTCTTACATTCCCCTCTTAAAACCTCCCACCCACCTGTAGGAACCTGCACTTATATTTTGAATATCTCCCTTTACAACACTCTATTAAAGCCTGAACCCTTCACTTGTACTCTGAATCCTGGTCTCACTCATCTACCTAAGATTTTGCTCCTGCAGAATCCCTTTAATCTGAAACCGTTTCCCTCATTCTCTTCTGGGTGATAACCAGAAGGATACAAATATGCTCTGATTATCTCAACATAAAGAACCCTTTACATGGCTCCATATACCCTTTAGTTACTGACCCACTTTTTAAAGCTTCTTTTCAGGGAAAAAGAAAAAAAAAGAATCTTAAAAGGTGTGTCTATGCTAACTTCCTCTTCTGCTGACTTTCTGTTCACGTATTAGCCCATTTCCAATCAAGCTCTGATTTCTTCCCATGGACTTATTCTTTGTCAGAGTTGTTATTGCTGTTCCAAATAAAGTGGTTATTTCTTTCTTTCCTTTTTTTTTAAAAGACTTATTTGTTTATTTTAGAGGGTGAGAGAGTGCAAGCAGGAAGGGGAAAGGAGAAGAGGCAGGGGGAGATAACCTCAGGCAGACTCCCTACTGAGTGCAGAACCCAACACACTGGGCTCAATCCCAGGACCCTGAGACCACGATCTGAGCTGAAATCAAGAGTGGGGGGCTTAACTGAATGAGCCACCCAGGCAAACCTAAAGTAGTTATTTTTATATCTTCCTCCTTGACCTTTCAGCAACTTAGACACAGTTGACTATTTCCTTCTTGAAACTGTTTCTTCTCTTGGCTTCCGGATTCCACACACACTTGGTTTTCCTCCTTCTTCCCTCAACTCTCTTCACCTATTGAATTACTTTGTCTTTCTGAATTTAGAACCTCCCCTTGGTAAAAACATGGACCTCTTTTTCTTCTCATTCAATAATCTCTTCCTGAGTAATTAATCTATATGCATAGGTTTAAGTACCATCTACACACTGTTGATGGCCAAAGACCGGACTACTTCCATAAACCACAGGCTCATATATCTAATTGCCCACTTGCCATGTCTAATAGGAATTTCAAACTTAATCTAAAACATAACTCTAGATACATTCTTCTGCCAGTCTGTTCTTCCCTCATTCTTTTTTATCTAAATCAATATGCACCACCCACACAGCTAATCAAACTAAAACATTATATACATTGTGTTTTTTTCTTCTTTTTTTGTCTTACTGCCCCCAATAAGTAAATGAATCCTCTTGGCTTCACCTATACAGTATGTTCCAAATATATACACTTCTTTTGGTGCCCTCTACAAGTATCTTAGTCCAAGTCATCATAATCTGTTGCCTGTTGCTCTACAATAGCTTCCTAATAGGTCTTTCCCTTTTCATTTTTGTCCCACAATAGTCTGTTTTCTCCCTAATATACAGATTGACCTTCATAAATACAAATCAGATTATGTCACTTTTTAAATTTAAATTCAATTAGCTAACATATAGTACATCATTAGTTTCAAATATAGAGTTCAGTTACTCATCAGTTGCATATAACACCCAGTGCTCATCACATCATGTGCTCTCCTTAATGCCCATCACCGGATTACCCCATCCTTTCTCTCACCTCCCCTCTAGCAACCCTCTGTTTGTTTCCTATAGTTAAGAGTCCTTCTTGGTTTGTCTCCCTCTCTAATGTCTTTCACATTATGTCACTTTTTGACAAGGGTGCACATGATCTTGGCCTTACCTACCTTTCAGTCCATACTTAAAACTGTGCTCTCTTATAGTCACTTTAGTCTAAATCCATTGACCTCTTGCTTTCCATCACATGATTCAAAATTGTTCCCGCTTTAGGACAAATTCTCTATCTATTCTCCTCCCTTGTGATGTTTTATCATCACATCTTGGCTTATTAAAGTCCCATCGTAAAAATATTAGCTTCTCAAAGAGATTATCAATCTACATGGCATGTACTCAAATCAAAAGGCACTATCACACCCTGTTTTATTGTCTTCATTGCACTTATCATTATGTGAAACTTTCTTACTTACACTTTAGTTTACTTGTTACTCTCTCTCTCCACTTCTCAAAATGAAAACTTCATGAGAGCATGGACTATGCAATGTGTGTGTGTGTCATACCTGCTTCTCCGTAAAATCTAGTAATATAGAAAATGCAATCCTTACAATGCAATGTGAAAAGGTATGCACATCTGTATATCTTTATTGAGGAACTAGAGGAATATGCCATGTTCCCAGATGAAAAGGCTTAACATTTTTGTTTAAATATGTTTTTTGCTAAATAATCTATGAATTTAGTGTAATAAGCATTAAACTTCTAATGGCATTTTAAAAAGTGGATTTTGACAAGCTGAGAAGAAGAAAGTTTATAAACTATCAACAAAATTGTGAAATAGCAGAAAAATAAGAGTTCTGTCTTGCCAGCTAAATCTATAGTAATTGAAATACAGCAAAACAAGTGCAGCAATTGACAAATATGCCAATATGCATATTGAAATTTAGTATATAATATGTCAGCATTTGAATTAGTGGGGGAAAGAATGACTTACCATGGTATTAGAACAAATAGCTAAATATTTAGGGGGAAGTACCATATTAACTCACATAAGTTCTCATAAAATAAATTCTAGATATTTTTAAAGATCTAATGGTTAAAAACAAAAGCCTGTGTCAGACTGCCCATTCCAGATTCATGTCCTACTTGTTTCCCAGCATTTATATGGGGCCATATTATTGAGTTTCAGTGAAAGGAATATGAGCAGATGTGCCATCCTCCTTCTAAGCTACAAAACTTACCAGTGAACAACTTTTTTATCTTCATCTTTTGGAGAGTGACATGCAGGATGACCTAGAAAGCCCCAGATTAAAGGGCTCTTTCAGCTTGGGTCCACACACCTCTCACTTCATCTCTCAATTAGGATTTATGTAAATGGTTTAAGTCAATCAGAGGAATACAGTTATCATATGGTTTTACTCATATGTGGAAAGTAAGAAATAGTGCAGAGGATCACAGGGGAAGGGAGGGAAAACTGAATGGAAGAAATAAGAGAGGGAGACAAACCATGAGAGACTCTTGACCCTGGGAAACAAATTGAGAGTTGCTGGAGGGGAGTTGGGTGGGGGGATGGGGTAACTGGGTGATGGGCATTAAGGAGGGCACATGATGTGATAAGCACTGAGTGTTATACGCAACTGATGAGTTGTTGAACATTACATCTGAAACTAATGATGTACTATGTGTTGGCTAATTGTATTTAAACTATAAAAATTATGTACGTGAAAAATAAACTTCTACCCATTAAGCCACTGTGCGTGTCAAAACTTGAATTTATATGAAGTAAATTTCTAAATCTATTTCTCCAGCCCATATCTCTCTTCTAAACTCCAACTTTATTTATTCATTCAAAATTATATTTCTTAGGTAATAGCAATGGCTGAGCATTTTTCTACAAATATAATACAGGATGAACAAATCAGTCACAGTATTTATTGCCATGGAATTTACAGTTATGGTGGAATCAGACAGTAAGCAAATAGTCAGGCAATTCTTTTTTTTTTTTAAGTTTTTTTTTCTTTAAGAGTTTATTTATTTATTTGTTAGAGAGAGAGAGAGAACATGAGCACAGGCAGACAGAGAGGCAGGCAGAGGCAGAGGGAGAAGCAGGCTCCCCGCTGAGCAAGGAGCCCGATGTGGGACTCGATCCCAGGATGCTGGGATCATGACCTGAGCCGAAGGCAGCTGCTTAACCAACTGAGCCACCCAGGCGTCCCCAGGCAATTCTTTTAAATAAAAGCCATCCCATTGCCTAAACAGCAGCACAAGACTTTTATTGTGCTGAAGAATCACCTGGGGCTTGTTACAGATAGAGATTCCTGAGATTGACTAATCTACCCAATCGTATACTAAGAAATATTTTCTTTTTTTTTTTTTTTACTTTTTTTAAAGATTTTATTTATCCATTTGACAGACAGAGATCACAAGTAGGCAGAGAGGCAGGCAGAGAGAGAGAGGGGAGGAAGCAGTTTCCCCGCCAAGCAGAGAGCCCGATGCAGGGCTCGATCCCAGGACCCTGGGATCATGACCTGAGCTGAAGGCAGAGGCCTTAACCCACTGAGCCACCCAGGCGCCCCACTAAGAAATATTTTCAACTGTCAACCCAGGGACGGCTTCAAAACAATGGTGTATATTATAAATGCCTTTCTAAGGCATAAAGCAGTTGTTCCTGCCCTCCATTTCTTAACTTATCCTCATTTTCCATTGCTGTCCCATAAATTTCCCAATCCTCAGCATTCTAAGGATTACACATGGGGCAAATTCTTCAGTATTGAATTCAAAGCATTTCTCACTCTTTGGCTTTGTAGCTCACTATTTTCTTAATATTATACATACTCTTAGAAAAATTCTACTATTTGTTATTCCTTAAGTGTATTATCTTTTACATCTCAGAAATTATTAAATTTAGAATTTAAGGCCATGTTAGAGCTAAACATCATGAAGACCTTACTTCTCATGTCTATACCATAGCTTCTAGAAATGCTCCTGTCCAAAATATATTTGATGAATATGTTCATGAAACACCCGGTGCTCATCACAAGTGCACTCCTTAATTCCCTAACCCATTTCCCCACTCTCCTCCCCTTCTATATTTCTTGTCTGTGTCTCTCAAGGTGTCTATCATTGGCTTGGCCATTTAATAAATGTATCTTAGAAGAGACATAGGAAAACAGGAGAAGGAAAAGAAGTGGAGGAATGGGATAAAAATGGGAAGTTTACAAGAAAATCACTTCTCTCTACATGCCTAAAATTGTCATGATTAAAGATCCCCACCTTCAAAAGGATGGTTTTGCAGTCACTCTTCTGAGAGCCCCTTTGACATCCTTGTTTCTCAGACTATAAATGGTGGGGTTCAGCATGGGTTTCACTCCTGAGTAGAACACAGAGATCATTTTATCCCTTTCGTTCATTATCATGGGTTTGGCCTCATGTAGGCAAATATTGCTGAGCCACAGAAGAGGACAACAACAATGAGATGGGAGACACATGTAGAGAAAGCCTTGAACCTCCCTTCCCCAGGCTGCATCTGGATCACTGTGGAGATAATATTCCAGTAGGAGACTAGGATTAGGCAGACAGGAGCTAAGAGAATGACCATGCCCATTGCAAGGATGGCCATTTCTGTACTGTAGGTATTTGTTGAAGCCAGCTTTAGGAGAGCAGGAGGTTCGTAAAAGAAATGGTTGATAATATTGTTCCCTGTGTAGGGCAGACACAGTGTGAATGTGGTGTCCACCAAAGACACAAATGCTCCACTGACCCAGGACCCTGTGGCCAGCTGGTTGGAAATAGGGGGTATTATGCTAAGTGAAATAAGTCAGTCAGAGGAAGACAATTATATGATTTCACATATGTGTGGAATTTAAGAAATAAAACAGAGTATCATAGGGGGGAGGGAGGGGAAAATAAAATAAGATGAAAGCAGAGAGGGAGACAAACCATAAAAGACTCTTAACTATAGGAAACAAACTGAGGGTTGCTGGAGGGAAGGTGGGGTAGGGGGGAATGGGGTAAATGGGTGATGGGCATTAAGAAGGGCACTTCATGTAAACAGCACTGGGTAATATACACATTTGATGCATCACTAAATTCTACCCCTGAAACTAATAATAAACTAATAACAGCATATGTTAACTAAATTGAATTTAAATAAGTTAAACAAACTAAGAGTCTAAAGTAAGTACATTAAAGCTTACTTTAGACAATTTTGGGGTGGTATAAGTCAGAGGGACCAGAATGGTCCTGTGAAGGAATTTGAAGTTCATTTTGTTTTCCTTTTCTTTCTTTCTGTCTCCCTGGACTGTTTTTTCTTCAAGATGGTAAAGCATATGTCACTTATCTTTATTATCTGTTTAGAGTAGCACCTGAGACATAGCAGAGGTTTAAAAGTGAGCTGGGAAGGATGTCTGGCTGGCTTAGTTGGTAGAGTATGTGACTCTTGATTTTGGAGTTGTGAGTTTGAGCCTTACCTTGGATGTAGAGATTACTTAAAAATGAAATCTTAAATAAAAAGTAAGTTGAATGGGTGAGTAAAGTCATGCTGACACTCCACTCCAACACATTTGCCATTAGCACACCAACATATTCCCTTTCTCAAAGAAATGTGTTAGAAGAAGGGACTATTTGACTGTTGAGATGTTGAATTCTGACCTGGGATTGGGACAATCTTGTTTTAGACGATCCCAGGACTGATCATCTGGTTAAAGAGATTGAATGAACTGACCATTACCCACAGCCAAACAAAGAAGAGAGAGTTCAATATGAGAAGGGACTTGGATTTGTGTATACCTGCATATAAAAATTAGCATACTCATATAGTCTTGTGTTTCATCCAGGGATGTCTGGGCACAAGAAGATGCTGCCTGTGTGCCCTAGAACAGGTGGTCAAGGTTCCATCCTGGTCCTGCCTACTCACACTATCCAAACCGAGTGGCTAAATGGAACAAGGAGGGAATCCCTGAAAAGAGAATATCAAGACAGCAAGGGGCAGAGGAGAATCTGGCAGATTAGGTTTTGGTGCAAAAGGAGAGACAGTGGGTATTCACAGCCCTTGCAGTCACTCAGGTATCCCGGGTCAGTAACTTAATCCTCTCCAGAGGAGTTGTAAAACAAGATGTATGAGGCTATCACTCAAGAAAATCAGTAAAAAAGAAGAGCATGTATTCTCTGTCGAAACCAGATAAAAAAAGAGAGAGGGGAGTTAAAGACATTGTCCACACCAATGAACAGAATCAAAATTTCAGACTCTTTAAAGGATTAATTCCCCCTAATTACCTTATCTGCTCCCACCTGGTGGACTGGCTTGAGACAAACATAGGACTTTAGGGTTGGTGATGAAGAGAAAGTTAATCAGTGAAGGAAGTTATGGTTTCTGTAGTCTGCTAATCCATAGCCTAATAGGCAACTTCCATTGCTATTTACCACATATCTTGAAGGTTGGGACACCGTCTAGTCTATGAGTCCTATTATGCCCTAAGCCAATGAGAATGATTTTATTAAAGTCCCCAATTCACCAAAAAACCTGCCTTAATGATTTTCCTGGGAGTAAGTATTTAAGTCTGAGTTCCTAAGAGCTATTATAAACAGGGCAGTCCCTGGAGCAATTTGTGCTATTAACTTTTTAAAACATTTCTAAAATAAGAGGTACCCTGGGCATTTTGCATTGTACTCATAAACTGAAATAGCTGAATCTTATCTGATAATCAAGGAACTACCCTACTGTTTCTCAAACCAGTCTAAGGACGACTTGTGTCTCTAAACTGTCAGTATTTTTTAAATGGAGGTTTCAAAAATGATGGTAACATAAAAGACACTGACAAAAGTACATTTTGCATCATTTGGATGATGACTACTAAAATAACTATTTTCAAGGATTTCAGAACGCATGTGTGCAATTGTACTCAAAATGCTTTAATTAAAATCTTCAGCTAATTGAAGTGGTGGTGGGGGGCAAAGCTCTAAACAACAGTTGGATGATGCAGCTTAAGATGTCAGGACTGTTTAAATGAAGGCTTAATTGTAGCTATTCAAATATAGAAGGGTGGTGTGAGAACAAAGTCAGCATATAACAAAGGGCCATGTAAAAAATCCAGAAGAGAATTCTTGGTTTCCTCAACCTCCCTTTTCAAATCTCTCCCATTGTAGGGGCCTACTTAGCCAGAGCGACTCCATCTCGGTTAAACAGCCATTCTGTTGTTTGTTCAGTAAAACCTAAACTGACACCCACCCCCCCCAGAGGATCTTACTTAAAAGCAAGTCTGGGAAAACATTAAAATATGGTCAACCAGTCCTTGATAACAGAGCCCAAATACAAGGATGGGTCAGGTCAGGTGGAGATAACAGAGCCCAAATACAAGGAATGGTCAGGTCAGGTGGAGATAATAGAGCCCAGAATGCAAGGACTAGTTAGGCCAGGTGGAAGCAATCTCATTGGTCAGGCTCAACCACATGACCTTTGCCCTATAAAAGCTAGTCTGTGAAGCTAGGGATGGTTGCTCTCTCCATAAGAGACAGCTCCGGCCGGTCAGTTGATTCTTGGTGCTGGCACAAAATAAAGCTTTGACCTTTACTTTGTATCAGTCTTGCTCCTTTTATCATGGACCCCATCATTTGGGGGCTCGTCTGGGATGAGACAACAAGAACTGAGCCAGCATCAGAATTTCTGGGAAAAGCCTCCATAGGTAAGATCTCGAGACCTTGTTCTGTGAGATCCTGTTCTGTCTGTCTGTGTGTTTGCAGAGCTCCAGAGGTACAGCCCACCAGGGAGAAACTGGACTCAGTATTGCTCCCCAGGGCTGGAGTGGATGCAGGGATGCCCCATCCCTCCACTCGTAGATCACCAGGGGTTTTGAGTCCCCCTAGGTGTTCAGGGAACTGAGAAAATCCCCACCAGTGGCAGGCTGTATTTGTGAGTTGGGATTATATCTTGCACACCCTTAGCCATGATATCTGGTCGAGGAAGGGCCGCTGGATCTGCAGTTGTCTTTGTCTTGTCTTTTTGTTGTCTGTTGTGTTGGTTGTTGTGTTTGAAGAAATGGGGCAAGTGGGGAGAAAGGAACCTATGATACCCCTAAGTCTTGTTACCCTCAGGATTTAATTAAGGCCCAACATAAATCCTTCTCTGTCCACCCTCAGGATTTAATTAGTTTCTTGGAGACTGTCTTTCTTCCCCACTAGCCCACCTGGGTGGATATCCAGCAGCTCCTTATGGCCCTCTTTAATGCAGAAGAGAGGGATCGCATTATGCAAGAAACCCATAAAGTGATGAGTGAGAGACTTGGCCAGGACCTTGATCCCCGGCAAATGGAGGGCTACTGCCCAAAGGAACCCCCAAACTGGGATCCAAGCTCTGATGAAGGTAAGGAGAGCTTACGTTTCTACCAGCAGGCTCTACTGGGAGGCCTCCATGCAGCTTCAAGGAGACCTATGAATTTATCTAAAAATTAGTGTGGTGACTCAAGGTAAGAATGAGTCTCTGGGGGCTTTCTTAGAGAGGCTTATTGAAGCCTATAAAATGTATAGCCCGATCGACCCTGAGATGTCCGAAAATCAGAGGGCAGTAAATCTTGATTTTGCCAGTCAGTCAGCCCCAGATATAGGGAGGAAACTTCAGAAAATTGAAGGATTTGAAGGGAAGAATCTGACTGAGTTAGTGGAAATAGCAGAAAAGGTGTTTAACAACAAGGATGCCAAGAAGATGAAAAACAGACCAAAAAAAAAAAAGTTAAGGTTTTGGCATTACATGAGGCAGGAAGGAGGCAGGGGAAAAGAGGTCAATGGAAAGGGAAAAGGCAGGTAGTGATGGTCAGTGGAAAGAAAAGCCTAAGCACAGAGAAAGCAGGTGGGAAGCCTTAGATTCAGATCTGTGTACTTACTGCAAGGATAAAAGGACACTGGGCTAAGAAGTGCCCCCAAAAGAAGATGGCAATGCTGGCCACCAAAGACTGAAAGGGCCATGGTTTGGAGCCCCTCCCCAAACCTCAGGTCAAAATTGAGGTGGAGGGGAAATCAATTGATTTTTTTTTTGGTGGACACAGAAACCCAATTTTCATCATTACTTAAACCTATGGGAAAACTATCTGGAGAGGAAGTCTGGGTACAAGGGGCAAATGGCACAGATAGACATAAATGGACAACAGAAAGGACTTTAAATTTGGCCTTGGGAGTAGTCAAACATCGATTCTTGGTCCTCCCTAATGCCCCGTATAACCTGATGGGAAGAGATCTTCTCCACAAACTATGAGCTGGCATTCACTTCTCAGAAGGGGACATGACTGTAACCTTAAGACAACCCACTGTGCAGATGTTTGTGGCCGCAGTAGATGAATACCTCCTTTACGAGCCAGTCTCAAAACTAGAGGAGACAAGTGGGGGAGCCTTCTCCAAACCCTACAGGTCGAGTTTCCCAAAGTCTGGGAAGAAGGGAAGCCCCCTGGGTAGGCCAAGGGACAGCCTCCAGTGGTGGTACAATTAAAAGTGATGGCTATGGCTGTATGTGTCTGGCAGTACATCCTCCTCTGGGAAGCAAAGGAAGGGATCAGAAAACATATTAACCGCCTGCGAGGAGACAGGATCCTAGTTTCTTGCAAGTCTCCATGGAACACATCTTTGCTGCCATCAAAAAGGCCGAGACTGGGGAGTACTGACCTTTTCAGGACTTGTGGGAAGTTAATAAATGGGTTGAAGATATCCACCCACTGGTGCCTAACCCCTATACCCTACTCTCCCTCCTGGGTCCCAAAAGAACTGTGTATACCACCTTAGATCTCAAGGATGCATTTTTCTGCATACCTTTAGCCAGGGAGTCTCAGCCCCTTTTTGCTTTTGAGTGGTCCGACCCACAGGAAGGGTTCCAAGGCCAGCTCACCTGTACAAGACTTCCCCAAGGAGTCAAGAATTCACCCACTATCTTTGACGTGGCCCTACACAAGGATTTACATGAGTACAGAACCTCTAACCCGGGAGTCACTCTATTACAGTATGTTGATGACTTGCTAATAGCCGCTGAGGACTATGAGTCATGTTTGACAGGACGAGGCTCTCTTACAGACTCTACAGGAAAAAGGGTATCGGGTGTCAGCAAAAAAAAAAAAAAAAAAAAAAAAAGCATAGCTTTGTCAGAGCCACACTACTTACTTAAGCTTTGATCTCCATGAGGGAGTGCATTCACTGTCTGAGTCCAGGAAACAGGTGATCACCTGATACCCCCGCCCCACCATGCCCCGACGAGTGAGAGAGTTTCTTGGGACAGTAGGCTACTGCAGACTGTGGATACTGCAGCTCGCAGAGATTGCCCAACCTCTCTATGAACTAAGGGAGGACTCACTATGGTAGAGTGGACAGCTGAGGCAAAAGGAGCATTTTGGGAATTACAGACAGCCTTGCTGGGTGCCCCAGCATTGGCCATCCAGATGTTACCAAGCCCTTCCACTTGTATGTGGATAAGGCAGGGGTGGCCAAAGGAGTTTTGACTCAGACTCTAGGGCCTTGGAAAAGGCCAATAGCCTATCTTAGCAAGACGCTATCAAGGACCTTCTCCGGATTCCACCAGACCAATGGATGACAAATGCTCAAGTGATGGGGTATCAGGCCCTCCTTCTGAACAAACCAAAAGTGACTTTCCAGCCCCTGGTGGTGCTAAATCCAGCCACGTTGCTGCCAGAGGAGCTGGCTGACCACCCACACAACTGTGGGGATGTCCTAACCCAGGTCACAGGAATAAGGCCAGATCTCAGAGACACTCCCCTCCTGAATGCGGAGATGACTCTGTTCACGGACTGGAGTAGCTACATGGTGGATGGAAAGAAGTATGCAGGGGGCTGCAGGGTTTCTCCTAAGCAGGAACTCTGGATGGCGGCCCTGCCACACCGAATTTTGGAACCTCTGCATAAAAAGCAGAGCTGATTGCACTCACCAAGGCACTGCAGATGGCCAAGGGTAAGACCGCCAACATCTACACAGACAGCAGGTACGCCTTTTCTATTCTCCATATACACGGGGCTATTTATAAAGGAAGAGGCCTATTAACAGCAGAAGGAAAAGGAATTAAAAACAGAAGAGAAATATTGGCTCTCCTCCAGGCTATTTGGGACCCAAAAGAGGTGGTCATTATGCATTGCCTGGGGCACCAAAAGGGGACTGATCTGATTTCAAAAGGAAACCAATTAGCAGATGAGCCACAAAGCAAGCAGCCCAAGAAATGGAGCAAGAGCTGGTTACACTCCCAGCTCCAGCCCTACCAGAAAAAACAGACTATTAGGAGGAAGATTTAAAATATTTACAAAAATGGGCTAAATTAGACTATGAAGGGGACTGGGTTAAGACTAGAACAGGAAAGTTAATTCTTCCTCGAAGACTAGGAAAAAATTAGTAAGCCAAATTCATCAGGACACTCATTTGGGGACATGCAAGCTTAAGGAGCTTATGGGCAAAGATTTCCAGGTTTCTAAATTAGAGCATATGGCTCAAGATGTGGTTGATAGATGTGCTCAATGTTAGGTGGTAAATGCGAGAGGAACTAGAATGGGAAGAGGGAAAAGAGAAAGAGGTAAGGAACCAGGAATTTATTGGGAAATGGATTTTACAGAGATGAAACCGGGAAAATATGGACATGTTAGTTTTTGTGGATACCTTTTCAGGCTGGGTAGAGACTTTTTCCACCAAACATGAGATGGCAAGAGCGGTAGCCAAAAAGGTACTAGAAGAAATAATTCCTAGGTTTGGGTTACCTCTCGTGATTGGGTCAGACAACGGCCCTGCATTTGTGAGTTCAGTCTCACAGGCATTGGCCAAGGCTGTGGGCACTAATTGGAAACTACATTGTGCCTACTGGCCCCAGAGCTCTGGGCAAGTAGAGAGAACAAACCGGACTCTTAAAGAGAACTTGACAAAGCTAATTCTGGAGACTGGTGGTGGATGGGTGGATCTCCTTCCTTTTGCTCTCCTCAGGGCGCGATGTACACCCTACTTAAACAAGGTGACCCCATTTGAAATAATGTTCGGGAGACCTCTCCCCCCCACTCTGCCCTCGGCTACAAGAGATTGCCTTAGCAGAAATGCCTGCTGCAGGCACTACAGTCTGTCTTAAAAAGAGCCCACGCAGGGATCCAAACTGCCCACACTGAGATGGAGGTGGAACCACATCCTTACCAACCCAGGGACTTGGTTTGGATATGCCGCCACCAAGTGGGGAAACTTGGAGCCTCGCTGGAAGGGACTATTTACTGGCATCCTGACCACCCCCATGGCAATAAAAGTAGGAGGCATCAGGGCCTGGATTCACAAGGGTCACCTCAAACAAACTGAGGACAAGGACACCCCCCAGAGATGGATGCCACTGCCAACGGACCCCGCCGATCATGGACTCAAAGAACAATGAGTTCATTGAGTTCATTGTTGGTCCTATTGTTAACTATTTCTAGAAAAAGGGGGGTCTCTTCGTAGCCCTAGGAGAGGAATGCTGTTTCTGGGTAAATCACACTGGAGTCATTAAAAACAGTCTGATAGCCTTAAAAAGAGACTAGATGAGCACAAACAATGCAGGAACTCCCAGGGATGGTGTGAAAGTTTGTTCAACTGGTCTCTGTGGACTAATGTTACTTTTTGGCCCCTGCATTATAAATGCCCTAATGTCATTTGTACAAAAGATAAAAATGTTAGTCTTAGGACATAGAACTGGCTGAAAAGTCAAGGATTTGACTAATCTCCAAAGAAAAGGGAGGAATGTAGGGGCCTACTTAGCCAGAGCGACTCCATCTTGGTTAAACAGTCATTTTGTTGTTTGTACAGTAAAACTTAAACTGACCCTGCCCCCCAGCCCCCCGCCTCCCGCCCCAGAGGAACTTACTTAAAAGCAAGTCTGGGAAACCAGTAAAATATGGTCGACCAGTCCCTGATAACAGAGCCCAAATAAAAGGACAAGTCAAGTCAGGGGGAGATAACAGAGCCCAGAATGCAAGGACGAGTCAGGCCAGGTGGAGACAATCTCATTGGTCAGGCTCAACCACATGACCTTTACCCTATAAAAGCTAGTCTGTGAAGCTGGGGTGGTTGCTCTCTCTGTAAGAGACGGCCCCGGTTGGTCAGTTTGATTCTTGGGCTGGTGCAAAATAAAGCTTTGACCTTCACTTTGTATCAGTCTCGCTCCTGTGATCATGGACCCCATCACCATCATCCACAGCATTGCTCAGGCCAAAGACTTAGGGATATTTCATTATTCACTTTTTAAATCTTGTATAAACTATCTACTCACATATCTTACCATCACCTCTGGCTCTGCATTGTTACAACCCTAGTTAAGAACAGCATCTCTCTCCTGGGCTACTGCAGTAAAACTCATTCTTATTGATTGTTTTTCTTGTTTCCATACTTGTCCATTTATAATCCACTCTCCATACAATACTCAAAGTGACTTTCAGAAGTATAATATCATGATGGCTTTCTGTGGAAACTAAAATAAAAATTGCCTTTTTAAGGACTTCCAAGCTTGGGGCACCTGGGTGGCTCAGTGGGTTAAGCCTCAGCCTTCGGCTTGGGTCATGATCCCAGGGTCCAGGGATCGAACTCCACATTGGGTTCTCTGATCAGCAGGGAGCCTGATTCTCCCTCTCTCTCTGCCTGCTTCTCTGCCTACTTGTGATCTCTCTCTCTCTGTCAAATGAATAAACAAAAAAATCTTAAAAAAAAGAACTTCCAAGCTTGTAATGGGTTGAACTGTATCACCCCCAAAAATATGTTCACTTGGAACCTCAAAGCACGATTTTATTTGGTATAAAGATCTTTGCCAGTGTAGTTATATTCAAGATGAAATCATCCTGGAGTAGGGTGAACCCTAAGCCAGTGACATGTCTTCTTAAGAAAAGGGGAATATAAGGGCACCTGGGTGGCTCAGATGGCTGAGCATCTGACTCTTGGTTTCAGCTCAGGTCATGATCTCAGGGTCATGAGATCAAGCACTAAGTTGGGCTCCATGCTCAACAGGGAGTCTGCTTGAAATTGTCTCTCCCTCCCACTCTGCCCCTCCCTTTGCTTGTGTGTTCTCTCTCTCAGATAAATAAAATCTTAAAAGAAGTGTGGCAGACACCGATGGAGGGAATGTCATATGACAACAGAGGCAGAGATTGGAGTTATGCTACCACAAATTAGGGAACACCTCGGTGCCAAAAGCTTGAAGAAGCAAGGAAGGCTCCTCCCCCAGAGCCTTGGGAAGGAGCATAGTCTACAAGATGGAGCAATATGCCTTGATTTCAGACTCCAGAACTATGAATTTGTTGTTTTAAGCTACAAAGTTTTTGATACTTTGTTATGGCAGCTTAAAGAAACTAATACAACAGGCCTACCAATCTTGCCTCTGACTATCACCGTGATCTCATTCATTACCATTCTTCCTGTCCCTTGTCAGTCTCCAATCAGTCTGACTTCTCTGTTCTGATCTCAAAAAAACTTCTTCCCAAGTCATTCAGACTCTCCATTCTCTCTGACTGGACTCTCTTCTCCCAAAACAATGCCTTGGTTCTTTCTTCTCAACATTCTGGTGACAGCACAAATCTTAATTTCTCTAGGACGTAAGGTGTCCTTTAACTAAAATTTCATCTTCTCAAGAAAGGCCTTTCCTGAACACCTGCTTAAAATTGCAACCAACTGTTCCTTGCTTTCATTCTCTCATAACAACTTGTTACCATCAGACATATGCTTTAGTTATATTTTATCATCCTCTTCTAAAATGTAAGTTCTATGAAAAGAGGAATTTTGAACTTCAATTATTGCTATATATTCAGTACATAGAAGAGGTCACAATAAATATTAAGTTAAATGAATTAGGTGTTCATTGAATAAGGGAATGCAAGCTGAGCTATTGAAATCGATGTTGTATGAGTTGATTTAATTCAGAAGTAGCAATCATATAATATGGACATTAGGGGAGGATATTATGAGAAGGAAAGGAAAAGTGAAGAGGGGGAAACCGGAGGGGAAGAAAAACCACGAGAGACTGTGGATTCTGAGGAACAAACTGAGGGTTTTAGTGGGGAGGGAGGTGGGAGGAATGGGTGACCCTGGTGGTGGGTATTAAGGAGAGCACATATTGCATGGAGCACTGCATGTACATAAACAATGAATTTTGGAACACTCATCAAAAACTAATGACGTATTTATGGTGACTAACATAACACAATAAAAGTTAAAAAAAAAAAACCTGAAAGACTATTTTCTCTAGGGGACATGGGTAGTTCCCAGAATATGGTGACTTTAGTAGCTTGTTAGTTTCTCACATGCTATTATTTGCCTAGCTGCTCCTGCATAGCCATTGGTAATCTGGCATCCAGTCAGAGACTGATGTTTTCATTTAAAAATATATATCAGTATCTGTGTTTTCTTACCATGTTGACTCCACCAGTCCCATAATGAGGTCAGTTACATACTTTTTACATAACTCAAAGTGATCCATGACCACTTTTTCAATAATTATTCTGATTATGTGATATAACTTTCCTTTTACTTAATAACAAGAGGAAATAATAAAGTGAGCTTCTGAATGGCCATGAAGCAGCAGCATATCTAAAATTAGATGTCATTCAATTCCACTTCTGGGTAGTTAAATGAAGAAAATAAAAACACTAATTTGAAAAGATATATGCACCCCTATGTTCATTGTAGCATAATTTACTCAAAATATGGAAACAACCTAAGTATCCATCAATAGATGAATTGATAAAGAAGATATAATGTATGTATACAATGGACTATTACTCTGCCATAAAAAAGAACAGAATCTTGTACTTGCAATGACATGAATGGACCTACAGTAAATTATGTTAAGTAAAATAAGTTAGACCAAAAAAGACAAATACCATACGATTTTACTTTTATGTGGAATTTAAGAGCAAAACAAATAAAATGAGACAGAGACAGACTCATAAATACAGAGAAAAAACTGGTGATTGCCAAAAGGGAGGGTGTAAGGGAAATGAAATCAATGAAAGGGATCAAGAGTACATACACTCAGTTATAAAATAAGTAAGTCACGAGGTGTAATTACACTAGCCAACAATATTATAATAACTGTCAGATGGCAGATGATATCTACATTTATTATGGAGAGCATTATGTAATGTATATAAACATCAAATCATTATGTTGTACACCTGAAACTAATATAATTTTGTATGTCATCTATACTTCAATTTAAAAATGTAAATGCTTTTATTTATATCTTAGCTTCTTAAAGAATCTGTAGTACAAGACCAGTTTTGTGTTTCCTTGTATAAATCATGCTGATACATATAATCTGAAAATAATACAACTCACAACTGCCTAGTGAATCTATTATTGCATACGTTTACTCTTCCAAGTAGAATCATTCTGCACACAATGCATTCAATTCAGCAAAAACATCATGACACAGAATTGCCAGCACTGGATACCCAGAACAAGCCAGGGAGACTGAAGCTGGAACAGCCAGACCTCAGTGTGGCAAGCTTGATTTTCATCAAGGTCTTCTCATTTTTCTGGCTCCTGCCATATTCCATCTACAATTACCTGGTTTATAGATGGTCAGGAAGTGATGGCAAAACTCCAAGTTGAAATTGCTCCTGGTAAAAAAGAAAATTCCCCATATTCTTCTTGCTGTGTGGAAGGAGGGTTTGGCTA
Organism: Taxidea taxus jeffersonii; assembly: GCA_003697995.1. Taxonomy (NCBI): domain Eukaryota; kingdom Metazoa; phylum Chordata; class Mammalia; order Carnivora; family Mustelidae; genus Taxidea; species Taxidea taxus. The sequence goes on from ML112141.1 coordinate 20,850, forward strand.
TGGCCATCAGCACTCTTCTATATGAAAAGAATCCCTACAAGAATTTCCATAGCAGATGGGGTGCGACAATCAGGGGATATTTGTAAGTCTGTGAAATGAAGTACAAATGGTACATGTTTACGTCATAGGACTTCTGCCAGGAGAAAGAGACAGTCATGGGGGAGAAATGGACAGAACTTTGATGGTCCCCAGCTATGTTTTTTCATGTCTCACAGGCTCTGCAGCCAGGCATGGAAATTGGTAGTGTTTTTACAAGCCAATGAAGAATTGGGTCAATTCCACTTAGTACTTGCAGGTAGAGGACAACAGTGGATTTTCTTCTAAGGGAGGGGCAGTGCACATGCTGAACATCAGTGAGTAGCCACAAGCATTACTAGTAGTGCTTTTGTGAAAACCAAGGTTACAGCAGTTGTGAAAAAGGCTAAAGGGGCCATTTAATCCCACAGAGCAAGTCACATCTTCTGGGATTGCTTCTCATATGTCAGCCATACTTTTCCACTTTCCAAAAAGGAGAACTTAATGGATACTGGCACAAACAAACCTGCAGAACAGGGAAGAGCATGTCTAAGGAGGGAACAGCTGTGGTATATTGGTGTCACAGACGTTTCTGATAAGAGAGTTCTGATGTAGGCACGTTGCTTCTTAATTCTAGTTCCTTCAACCCAACAATTGTTCTTGGAGAGAAGGAGTGTGTGATATGGGAAAGATGTATGCTGGACTATGAGATCTCACACATTATTGTCTAAGCCAGTAGTCCCCCCCATGTGTAGTTGAATTGACTATAGCAGTATTTTGGGACTCAACAGCAAAACAAGATAATCCCTCCCCAAACAAAACAAAACAGAACAAGAAAGAGGGTTCCATATCAGAGTTTTAAGGTAAAACATTTGATTTTTTTCTCATAGGAAATTATAGAATTTAGCATATTGATCCAGCATCTGTAGATGACTATAGATGTTAGCATGGGATGAGGTTGACAAGAAGCAATGGAGTTTAGAACCAAAAGTACTATCTCTAGGTGAAAATGGATTAGCGAATCAGTAATGCAGTATAAATGAATATCCTGTTTGATATATAAAAATATTCATATAATATGATACATAAATATGTATTTTATGTAATGCAGTAGCAAAAAAGCTGTTATGAGGCAAGCAAGCTATAACCACAGAGAAGAAACTTGAACAAGATGAAGTTGACAAACTTGAAAACATCCTAGATGTACCAGGGTATATGCAGGACCCTTACTGATGTATCAATCTAGAGATAGTTCAGAGAGAAAGCTGTTAAAAATGTTGAATCTGGGGGGGGGAGGAGTCAAGATGGTGGAGAAGTAGCAGGCTGAGACAACATCAGGGAGCAGGAGATCAGCTAGATAGCCTATCAAACCATTCCGAACACCTACGAATCCAACAGGAGATCGAAGAGAAGAAAAACAACATTTCTAGAAACAGAAAATTGACCACTTTCTAAAAGGTAGGACCAGCGGAGAAGTGAATCCAACGCGACGGGAAGATAGACGCCGGGGAGAGGGGCCAGCTCCCGGCAAGCGGCGGAACAACAGAACACAAAATCAGGACTTTTAAAAATCTGCTCCAGGGAGGGACATCACTCCAGAGGCTCAACTGGGGTGAAGACCTCGCGGGGACAGTGTGGACTCAGGTCCTACAGGGTCACAGAAAGAACGGGGGTGTCTGAGTGTCACAGAGCTCACAGATATTAGAGCAGGGAAGCTGGCTGCAGAGACAGAGCCAAGGTTTTCTAGAACCATGGTCTGTGACACGGGCCGGTGCTCTGTGCGAGGGGTCCCCACAAGATCCGAGGAGACTCTGACCCAGGAGACCTCAGAGATCTACGGGGTTCGGACACTCCAGGTGGGACTCTGCCAGAGACAGAGACGCTTGGTCACAGGCTGGGTGAGCTCGGAGCGCTCCCAGAAGCCAGTGAGATGGGACTGATTACGCACGATTTTCTCCAAGCGCTGCTGGAGGCTGGGGAGACGGGAGTGATTAAACGCTTTTCTCTGAAGGCACACTGAAGACCGGGGCCCCTAGCTCTCAGCTCCTCTGAGCCAGAGATTGGGAGGCTGCCATTTTCATTCCCATCCTCCAGAACTCTACGGAAAGCGTTCAGGGAACAAAAGCTCCCGAAAGCGAACCTGAGAGGATTACTTAGCCAGGCCCCTGGTAAGGGCGGTGCAATTCCGCCTGGGGCAGAGACACTTGAAAATCACTACAACAGGCCCATCCCCCAGAAGATCAACAAGAAATCCAGCCAAGACCAAGTTCACTTAACAAAGAGAACAGCGGATACTTATCTGGACAAAATGACAAGGCCGAAAAACTCACCACAAAAAAAAGAACAGGAGGCAGGACCGAAGGCTAGGGACCTAATCAATACAGACATTGGTAATATGTCAGATCTGAAATTCAGGACGATGATTCTCAAGGTTCTAGCTGGGCTCGAAAAAGGCATGGAAGATATTAGAGAAACCCTGTCAGGAGAAATAAAAGCCCTTTCTGGAGAAATAAAAGAACTAAAATCTAATCAAGTTGAAATTAAAAAAGCTATTAATGAGGTGCAATAAAAAATGGAGGCTCTTACTGCTAGGATCAATGAGGCAGAAGAAAGAATTAGTGATATAGAAGACCAAATGACAGAGAATAAAGAAGCTGAGCAAAAGAGAGACAACTACTGGACCATGAGGGGAGAATTCGAGAGATAAGTGATACCATAAGATGAAACAACATTAGAAAAATTGGGATTCCAGAAGAAGAAGAAAGAGAAATAGGAGCAGAAGGTATACTGGAGAGGATTATTGTAGAGAATTTCCCTAATATAGCAAGGGGAACAAGCATCAAAATCCAGGAGGTGCAGAGGACACCCCTCAAAATCAATAGGAATCGGTCCACACCCCGCCATCTAATAGTAAAATTTGCAAGTCTTAGCGACAAAGAGAAAATCCTGAAAGCAGCACGGGACAAGAAGTCTTTAACATACAATGGTAAAAATATTAGATTGGCAGCAGACTTATCTGCAGAGACCTGGCAGGCCAGAAAGAACTGGCATGATATATTCAGAGCACTGAACGAGAAAAACATGCAGCCAAGAACACTTTATCCAGCTAGGTTATCATTGAAAATAGAAGGAGAGATAAAAAGCTTCCAGGACAAACAAAAACTGAAAGAATTTGCAAACACCAACCAGCTCTACAGGAAATATTGAAAGGTGTCCTCTAAGCAAAGAGAGACCCTAAAAGTATTATCAGAAAGGAACAGAGACAATATACAGTAACAGTCACCTTACAGGCAATGCAATGGCACTAAATTCATATCTCTCAATAGTTACCCTGAACGTAAATGGGCTAAATGCCCCAATCAAAAGACACAGGGTTTCAGAATGGATAAAAAAATAAAACCCATCAATATGCTGCCTACAAGAAACTCATTTTAGACCTGAAGACACCTCCAGATTGAAAGTGAGGGGTTGGAAAACAATTTCCCATGCTAATGGACATCAGAAGAAAGCTGGGGTGGCAATCCTTATATCAGATCAATTAGATTTTAAGCCAAAGACTATAACAAGAGATGAGGAAGGACACTATATCATACTCAAAGGGTCTGTCTAACAAGAAGATCTAACAATTTTAAATATCTATGCTGCTAACATGGGAGCAGCCAACTATATAAACCAATTAATAACAAAATCAAAGAAACACATTGACAAGAATACAATAATAGTAGGAGACATTAACACACCCCTCACTGAAATGGACAGACCATCCAAGCAAAAGATCAACAAGGAAATAAAGGTCTTAAATGACACACTGGACCAGATGGACATCACAGATATATTCAGAACATTCCATCCCAAAGCAATAGAATACACATTCTTCTCTAGTGCCCATGGAACATTCTCCAGAATAGATCACATCCTGGGTCATAAATCAAGTCTCAACAAGTATCAAAAGATTGGCATCATTCCCTGCATATTTTCAGACCAAAATGCTCTGAAGCTAGAACTCAATCACAAGAGGAAATTTGGAAAGAGCACAAATACATGGAGACTCAACAGCATCCTTCTAAAGAATGAATGGGTCAACCAGGAAATTAAAGAAGAATTGAAAAAAACATGGAAACAAATGAAAATGAAAACACAACGGTCCAAAATCTGTGGGACACAGCAAAGGCAGTCCTGAGAGGAAAATATGTAGCGATACAAGCCTATCTCAAGAAACAGGAAAGGTCTCAAATACACAACCTAACCCTACACCTTAAGGAGCTCGAGAAAGAGCAACAAAGAAAGCCTAAACCCAGCAGGAGAAGAGAAATAACAAAGACCAAAGCAGAAATCAATGAAACAGAAACCAAAAAACAATAGAACAAATCAATGAAACTAGGAGCTGGTTCTTTGAA